>ML286301.1:0-160222 GCA_005239495.1 Nicotiana undulata | reverse complement strand
TCCTCCGGCCAACGGACCAATCAACAAGACGCACGAATCCTACGAATTACCCTCGATGGCTTGAAACTACCCAAAAACACATAATTATATAAATTTAGGAAGATTCGAGGAGGATTTATCAAGGATTTTCCCAAAAAAAACACATTCTTGACATACTTTGGCAAATTCAATTCCGAGCCTCGGCGTTCGGAAAATATATTTCTTGAAGAAACGCGTTATACGTCGCCTAAGGATCAAGATTAACTCAATTAATCATCCCTCAATGGCCCAAAAATCAGAATTCACATTTTCATCAAACCCCTCTTTCTTCCCCCAACAATTTCTTATGAATTTCAATGAATTAGGAAGAGGAAATTCTCAAAGAACGGAAGAAATTGACATGCGGAGGGTTAAGGATTACTTACCTGAGGTAATTGGGCTGAAACAGTCGTTCTGGAGCTCTTGGGGTCGTTAACAATGGAGGAAAAATTGATTTTTGGATGAAAATTCATGAAGTGGGCTATTTATAGGTATGCCCAGCAGTTTCTGCACTTGCGACCTTTGGATCGCAAGTGCGGACTCGCACCTGCGGGAAAAGGGTCGCTCCTGCGGAAAAAGGCCTGGGCACTGGGGGGAATTCTCGCACCTGCGGACTTTGGATCGCAGGTGCGGACTCGCACCTGCGGGAAATTGGCTGCGCCGATGGCCTGGGCCCTGGGGATTGCTCGCGCCAGCGGAGTCTGGTCCGCTCCTGCGGAGCCGCGCCTGCGAGAAGAGGGGTCGCCCCTGCGGCTGGAGCCGCACCTGCGAAGGGGTGGCCTATGGTGTGAGCCTCGCGCCTGCGGCTCATGGACCGCAGGTGCGGTCACACCAGCAAATTCCCACCAGCAGTTCAATTGCTGGGTTTTGACCCCATTCGGGGTCCGGGAGACCCCTGGGCCCACCCGAGCCCTCGAGAAATTATACCCACGAGTCCCAAATCACATGACGGACTCGCTCGAGCTCCCAGAACACTAAAAACATCATTCAAACCAAGAATCACTCTCCAAAACCCCTTAGATCAAACTTAGGATTTCAAGAAAAATCAAATGGCTCATCAATACGCCGAACGGGTCTATACTGCTCGGAATGACCCCAAATTTTGCGGACAAGTCATAAATGACTATACGGAACTATTGCCAGTTCCGGAATTCCATTCGGACCATGATATCACGAGGTCCAATTCCAGGCTGAATTCCAAATCACATGAAATCCTGAATTCCAATTCAGGTGCCGAAATACTCCCGGGTCATCAGAAACCCGAGGCGAACACACTCCCAAGTCCGAAATCATCATCCAGAGCTGCTGGAGCTGTCAGAACTCGATTCCGAGGTCGTTTGCTCAAAATGCTGCTCGGAACCAAAATTAGCCAAATAGGCTAGCCTTCAGGAACCAAGTGTTCCTGAACTGGCCAAATCACTTCCGAATCTCGAACTACCTGCCCACACAAGTCATAAAGCATGAGTAGCCGCTATGAAAAGAGTCATTCACGGGATCGGAGTCCCAACGCACAAAATGGCCGGCTGGGTCGTTACAATCTTTCTCTCTCTAATCTCTTGTAGAGGTGAGTTGTAGCATTTATTCAACCATGCATAAGTACATTCTTATGTATAATTTGAATCACATATATTTTTTTTTTACATTTACTTTCAGGAATGCGCATGCATTTAAATGCTTGTCACAAGTTACATTTTCAACAAATGGACTATAATAATGTGAACGTGTCTCGTATTAACAGACCGTATTAATACATATTCTTTAACCTTTGAAGGACCATTTTGAGAACCTTTATTGTTCTCCCTTTTACAATTACTATAATGATGACTGTTATTATTTGATCTTTGATGCGCCCACGTTCATTGGTCAACTACTTGTCTTTATTTAGGCTTATCACAACTAGAAATCCGCTAAAAATCGACCAAAATATGGCCAATTACCTACTAAAATGTGACAATTTACGTGTGGACGGTATTTTGACGATCGGAAAGACATACTGACCAAAGTTGGTCGGAAATTAAATTATGTAATCAAAAGATTCACCATCTAGGTATCGAACCAGGGTCTATACTGTGGCAGGATACTGTTCTACCACTCGACCATTGGTGCATTTTATTTTAAGACTGTCTTTTATTTGATTTATACTCTTTAATTATATTTTCGCACGAAAATAACCGACGAAAGTTTGTCGGTTTTATTAAAAAATAAAATTATCGACCAAAGTTGGTCGGCTTTTTAAAATGACCGCCGAATTAACTGACCAATTTTGGTCGGTTTTTTAAATGTTAATTTTTATTTATTTTAATTGAAAAATCGACCAAAATTGGTCGGTTTCGTAAAAAAAATTAAAAATAAAGTATTTTGAAAACCATCCAACTTTGGTCGGGTTTTGCTCTAGTAGTGTATTAAGCACCGTTATCACATTCACTTAAAAAATGGAGCAAATCAAGTGGGACAAACTTCATGCTTTTTCATGAAAAATACATTATTTTTCTTTAGTCACCATTATATCATCAATATGGTGCATCGAGACTCAAATTCAATGCCTTACCCATATAAATGCATGTTAGGCCATAATGAGTGCGACTCAAATAATTCTTATCATCATAATGCACCATGACTCAAACCCGATGTCTTACTCTTATACAATGGTATAATAAGTCTAAGTGGACTCACCCTTGCACCTTTCATGATATACTACTTTCTAATAATCAGTTATTTTTTCCCCAACTTTAATGAAAGTTCAACATTCATCTTTTTCATGAACAACCACATGATCAAATATAAAGGGAATAAAACTATCTTAGTTATACAAAATTTATTTTGACCACAACATAAATTTAAATTCTAATTATCTTTTAAGATTAATTAGAAACCTTCTCGATAGTTAACGGTTCCATAATCTTGGCTTGCAAACTGTCAGAACAGTACATATGGGAGATGATGTCAAGACATCATAATATGTTCTTGTTTGTCACTCGAAAGCATGTACTCCATATGTATACATCTGCACAAATGAAACTAAATTGTTAAGTAACACAAATTAAACAAAGTCTTAAATAGTAACATAAGTTAATTGCAGAAGTCATAGCAAATGAAAAACGATACTCCTTGTATAACAGAAGCAAACACAACATTGATATGGCATATGAAATTCCTAGATTTACATAGGTTCAACCAAATTGATTCAAGGTTGTCGACCATTTATAATTCCATTGTCAAATAAGTTATCTTCCCACTTGGTTAGAGCTTCGTGCTGATAATGTGTTAAAAACTAAGCTCAAAGTAACAATATAGAATAATAAAATTGACAATAGATGTAGTGAGAAAAAGAGAACTATCTTATTTCTTCCATGTATTCAAGTGTGTACAATATCACTTCATCCTCTATTTATAGTATTACATAGAGGTATACAAGAGAATGACATAAACATGACATTAAACATTTGAGATCATGGAGGAAGATCACGAGAAGATTATGGAGGTATGAGAGTTACAACCATAATGGTAAGAAGTAGTGAGATGTTAATGGAGAAGAGTAATGTATATTATTCATTTAGGAATTATGGACATCACCATAATATAATGGTTCATAACACATAATCTTTAATAAACGTCTCTAGATTATTTTGAAATTTTAAATCGGAAAGAAAATGCAATATATTCTTCATTTTGTTTAATTAATGTTGGCTACGGAATACATTAATTATTGCATTTCTCGTTAATAGCTAATTAAGTATCTACAATAATTATGACTGACAACTGTCTTATTTATGGTACAATGAACATTGTAGGATTTATAGGTTAGGCGTTTACCATCTTCGATCAACAATTACATTTATCCCTTTTCTCAAATTTTTGACATTTTTTCTATTTTTCATATTTATGTGCTACAATAGAAAATCCAAAATTCACTTCTCAATTACATTCTCTTAATTACACCTCCATCCTTTAGTATTATCTCTCTCCCATGTCTTTTCAGTTTAGTAATCTAAAAGTCTATACTATTAACTAGGTGATCAATTTATGCAATGGCGTACATATAAAACATAGAAGAACGTGGGTTTATTCAGTAGCCAATGCACTAAAAATCTCCCCCAATGCCTCCGGAACCAGATTTGCTCCTCTTTTTCTCTCTAGATGTGCTTTCAACTGGTAACTTCTTCTTCATAAGCTATGATTACTATTTATCTCTTCTCTCATTTATTTGGCATTTTCCTCGGTTTTCTTCTTATTTTTCTGTTAAGTAATTATTTCTTTTTCCTAAAGATGTCACTTTTCAGATTTTAACATAAAGTAATGTTTAAACTCATATTTCCTTTTCTGTAAGCAATTAGATAGAGAGGCTATCCGAAATTAATCTAAACCATGTTAGATGCTATTAATTCATTCAAACTTAAGGTTTCGGTGTGTATCTGATGGTTGCAACATACGTATGAAAAAATATACACATAAGTTTATAATAAGAAGATGCATGAAAAAAGGTTAATGGTGGGAAGTATGGTCAAAAGGAATCACTGGTTTAATTTTTTTTAACTACATGAATAATTCAGTACTTTTACTTTAGACATTTTTTTGTTGTTGTGTTGATGGGTTATCTCTTTTTATTTTAATTCTTTAATTTGCTTATCGAGAAAAATATAGATACAATTTTCATTGATTTTTGGTTCGTAAAAAAAATAAGTTCATTATAATGAACTGAAAGAATGGTTGCTAGTGAACACTTCTTTCACGAGAGCTAATTATTTGGGCAAGAGTAAACATCTCCTTTTTACTAGAAAAAAGTACTTTATTTTCTCTAAAACCCTTGCTAGTTGTAACCAAAGAGGTTTATTTTCATCAAGATAAGCTTAAATTGTTGTAACGACCCGGTTGGTCGTTCCGTAGAACCTACATTATCATTATTATTTTTGCCTTGTCATAGGTTGGTTATACTTTATATAATGTGTTAGAGTCATTTGGCTCGGGTTCGGAATGGTTGTAGTGAGATTTGAGACACTTAGTCTCTAAAAATAGCTTTATAGTTAGAAAAGTCAACTGAGTGTTGACTTATTGGTAAACGAACTCAGAATGCGGATTTTATGGCTCGGATAGCTTCGTTAGGTGATTTGGGGCTTAGGAGTGTGTTCAAATATTTTTGTGATGTCCGGTGTAGAATTATGCTTGAATTGGCGAAAGTTAGTTTTTGGTGATTTCCGGTCGGCAGTGGAAAATAGGCTATCGTGGTCGGAATGGAATTCCGGAAGTTGGAACAAGTTCGTAATGTCATTTTGGATATGTCTGCAAATTTTCAGGTCAATCGGATCTGTTTTGGATAGTTTCGGCATCGTTGGTGGATTTTAGAAATTTTAAAGTTCTTAGGCTTGAATTTGACGTAATTTTGGTGTTTTGATTTTATTTTTGGTGTTCCGAGAGTGCAACTAAGTTTGAATGATCATTTATGATGTGTTGTTATAGTTAGTTTGGGTCCCGAGGGGCTTGAGGTTGATTTCGGGTGGTTAACGGGCATTTTTGTTCTTGAAAAGTTTGCTGTTTTTCTGGTGTTATTGCAGCAAAAATTTGTGCATCGCGATCGCGTGGAATTGTCCGCGATCGTGTAAGGTTAAAGGAGGCCATGGGGAATTTGCTCATCGCGATCGCATGAGTGAGGGTGCGGTCGCGTAAGGTGAACGACTTAAGCAGTGCGATCGCGTGGCCTAGTTCGCGATCGCGTGTGTTGGTTCGCGATCGCGTGGTTGGAGGTCCTGTTGAATCGCGATCGCATGTGTTGGTTAGTGATCGCATGGTTGGAGGTCCTGTTGAATCGCGATCACGTAGGGTATTTTGAGGGTCTGTGGATTTGTGCTTTGCGATCGCGATGTGGGTCCCGCGATCGCGATGAATAAAGAGCTGGCCAATTTATATTAAAACCCTCTGCGACCATTAACCATTTTTCCACCATTTTTGAACGGGAAGAGAGCTTTTGAGGCGATTTTGAAGAGAGAAAATCACTGTTCTTCATTAAGGTAAGGATTTTGGACCCTATAACTCGATTATATGTGATTAAGGACAAAATTATCATTTTTTGATTTATGAAAATTAGTAGAAAAAGATGGAATTAGGGCTTGAGAATGTAAGACCTTTTAGGGATGATTTGAGGGGTCAAACGAACTCCGATTTTTGAGTTGTTTATATGTACGGACTCGTGAGATGATGAAGAACATGTTGGTATAAAATCTGCCGAATTCCGAGACGCGGGGCCGAGTGTCGGGTTTTGGCTAATTTCGGGTTTTGTGCTAAAATTGGTATTTTTCTATTGGAATTCATTCCCTTAGCATGAAATGATGTGAAAAATATGATCTTTATAGATTTGGAGCACTCAGAAGTTGATTCGAGAGGCAAGCGGGTTGCAGAGTAGCTTTTCAAGCTAGTTTGAGGTAAGTAATGTCTTTAAATCCTGTCCTGAGTGTGTGAAACCCCGTACTATACATCCTTTCACGGATTTGGAGTGACGCACACACTGGATGACGAGTGTGGGGCGTGCACGAACTGGAAATTTGAAAAAATGTACCTTTTAGGCAACTATTGAGTTGTGAAACCGCTTTTAAACCTTATGGTTATTAGTATTACTATGTTTTGTTATACTTTGGCTGTAAGCCATGTTTGGGGCTTAGTGCCAATCTGCTTTAACCCTTTGGGGGCTATTTTTACTGATATTCCCCACTTATTATATTATGATTTTACACTCAGTCTTTCTTGCCAAATTGTTGACACTCCTACTTGATGATATTACTATTTCTTGAAATGAAATATTATTTTGGGTCGAGAACCCTGTTTTATTCATGGCCCGAGTGGCATGCTGAGAGTGTCAGACTGAGTGAGGTCGAGGGCCAATGTTGTGAGAATGTTATGATATGAGAGAGGGCGAGTGCCTGAGAGTGATTTATGCCATGATGTGGCTTGTTTATAGCGCTTGGGCTGTAGGAGCCCCTTCGGAGTCTGTACACACCCCCAGTAAGCGCATGTACCTACTGAGTGCGAGTGCCGAGTGATGAGTGATTGGGAGGCATGAGTGACCGTGAGGTTGCCTGCGGGGCTTATACTGAGTGATAGTGAGGTGCTGAGGGAAATTGTTAGGAGTGATGATTATGGCCCGAGGGACTGTTTTATGATGATATTTTACTAAGTTTTTTGACTATGATTCACTTCATTTTTCAAACTGATATTACTGAGAGTTTTACTGAAATATATTGGAAAAATATACTTGTTCAAAGGATTTTCTGGAAATTGGTTTTCGAACTTATGTATATTGTATTGAGACTTGATGTTTTACTGTTTTGTGGATTGATGCTATGTGCTGTGTGTTTCGTATACTTCAGATTGTGATTTATTTTCATTACTACTGAGTTGGCGTACTCATCATTACTCCCTGCACCCCTGTGTGCAGATCCAGGTACTGGTTCATAGCAGTAGTCGTCCGAGTTCGTTGCCATCAACTGTGGGAGCCGTCCATCGTCCGCAACTTCTCTATTTCCCTTCCTTTATTAGTCTTAGTATTTCATTCCTAGACATTGGTTATGACATTAGTAGAGTTATATTTTATTCTTAGATGCTCGTGATCGGTTGACTCCAATCTTGGGGGATTAATTTAGACTGTTGAATTATATTATTGATGCTTAAACACTTAAGGAAATTATTTTATACTTTGTTTGCTGGTTATTATTGATTTTTGAGAAATTATATTAAAACAAATGTGTAGTTATGTGATGGTTGGCTAGCCTAGTTCCACGATAGGCGCCATCACGACTTGTTAGGATTTGGGGTCGTAACAATTGTGTTCCTTTATATTTACCTCTAGGTTTCATCGTAAGTTTTAATTTGAACTATTTAAATTTATATAATCTGTTTTTAGATGTTTATAGTAGTAATTTGACTTTGTTTATTTAAATACAAAGTATGTACTATCCAAGAATAAGAAAATTATGTTGACAGAGCAAGGGGCTTTTCTCAAATGACTTTTTGTTGTTACTAAAAAAGTTTGTATTTCATTTATATATTTTTGATCTTTTAATATACGAATAATTATAATTTAAATAGTTTATTTTAGTAATTAGTAGTCTTAAGATGAAATTTATCCTTTTTATATTCTTAATATTTTAATTTTTCTTAACTATATAAAACTTAAACTTCTGTTGATATCGTATACGAGACTTTTTGTTGCTAATAAAAATAAGTTTGTATTTCATTTATATATAATTTTATCTTTTGATATACGGATAATTATAATTGAAATATGTTTATTTCGTAGTTAGTAGTCTTAAGATAAATTTATCTAATTTTAATTTTACTTTGATATTTTTATATTCTTTGAATTTTTCTTAATTAGATAAAACTTAATCTATTGGTATCATATACGATCGCGCATCGCGCGGGCAAATTTAATAGTTCAACATAAATCATGTGAATTCTAGGTAATGAAGGAGTTGGAACTTTAAAATATTAGAATAGTCTGCACAATAAAGAGTTTAATGGATTACTTTCAAACAAGGGTGTCCTATTCTGCTGATAATATATTATTATAAATATGAGAAGCTCAGAACTCAAATATTGAATTATCTAAATGTCCTTCTAAATTAATTAACTTTTATTTATAAAGAACTACCAAATTTATTCGATGGGTTGTAACCTTTTATATTAACTATATTATACTATTCTTTTTTCTGTTTTAAAGAAATAAAAGGAGTCGTGTTGCTCACAATAATTACTACTTATATTATTTGTATTTTTCTTTTCATATTCAAGTTCCCTAGATATCAAATACACCATGAAATTGTGTTTAAATAGTAAAACTTAAAAGAATGAATTAATGATTTTAGTGTCAGAAAAAAATATAGAATTGCAATTCTATATATGTAAGAACAAGTGCATGTAGCTTTGGATATAAACCTACCATATTGTTATATTATAATAACATAACATGCATAACTAAAATTGCAATCTGATGGCATGTTGCATATATGATGTCTCTTTTAATGCTTCTCATGCAAATCTAATATAAGTATGTACGAACTTTTCAAGTATATGCTATCATTGGGACTTGAGAGGTCAAAATTATCGTTTGCGAACGAATGTATATATCTTTTTGCGTGTTTGTGTTCTTTGAATGCAAATACCAAGTTAAAAAGCAAAATAAGTATTAAAAATACGTATTAATTTAAACTTTAATTGTTTGTTTCGTGGATTGAGTAGATATCCAATCATCTAAACTCGATAAGCAATTCACAGTTTGACGATTCACAATGACCTCATTCGCATAAACTTGTACTTTATTCGTTCATGCATATTTATTTATTCAAACCTTTGTTTCAAAAATACATACTAATATTATTTTATAAATTCAAATATTACACGACTTGACATATACGTGCAACACACGTGTCGAGAAACTTGTAGTAAAAAAATAGAAGCAGATTTTCTTTCTATACTCCGATGACTAGCCTGTATACGGTCAATATCGGGGACCCCTATATCGAGGCCTCTATGGCATGCCGAGCCCGATCTTGGAAAGCTCGAAGCAGAGTCTTAAGTCCGACCCCGAAGTTCATACCTCGAGGAGGTATATCGAAGGACCATTACAGGCCTACCTCGAAGCTGAGCAAAATCGATGATCGTCATTGAAAGGCGGAAAACTCCCAAGGACACGTGGTTAGAGCTGATAAGGTCTGAAAGAGATAGTACAAGTCCGTACTAGGTCGTTACACAGCTATACCAATAGCCTTTCTTTAAAGGGGGCCCCAATCATTCTTGTAGGACACAACATTTACTGCAATAGAACATTCTCTACTTTTCTCGTGCTCAGCACTGTCTCCCAGCTTTATTGTTCTTTATTTTAGTGTTCTTCATTTATTGCTATTATTGGACCTCGAGGTCCCCGATTCCAACAGGGCTCGAGGCCCAAATCTGTGACAAAAAGTGGTTTGACTATCACATTCTCTTTACTTATACTTATCATTTCTTGATTATTAACTAGTATTGGAATAAATCACATATTTTTAGAACCACAAATCAAATATAATTGTTAAAACCATTTTCAAGGTAAACAGTTTGGCGCCCACCGTGGGGCTAAAAATAATAGTGATTGTTTTGGTGCTAGTTCTCTGAAAACACAAGTTATTTTTCACACTTTTTCTTGTCCAAGATTCTTTGCTTTTAGGTAAAAAAATGTCTAACTCAACAAATGCACATGAAAATAATGGTCTTGAGTTCCATGGAGAGAACACTGCAACAGCCTCGGTCGCCGGTGTACTACTGCCAAATCCTGGGGTAGCACCAGCACCATTCCTCGTTGATGTGGGCTCACACAATTCTTTGCATATCGATGTGGACATTGATACTGACAGGAGTGTGCGTGGAGGTGACCAACATGACGCGCAAAGAACACAAGCCCGGGAGGAAAGAGAAGTTAGCTTGCAAGTAATTTTTGAAATGTTACAAGCACAACAAATGGCTATTGCTCAACTACAAAGTTAACAGAAGACCCCGAGTACAGCAGGACCAGAAACAGCTCCTCAAGTTGAACAAGCACCAGAAAGATCGAGCAATAACGGGTCAGGAAGATACCCCACTATTATGAGAATGCTCGAGGACCTCACCAAAAGGATCGAGTCAGGAGAAAAGAAGATAGAGGCCAACGACAAAAAAGTGGAAACCTATAATTCGAGGGTCGACCAGATCCCAGTTGCACCTCCGATTTTGAAGGGAGTAGATTCGAAGAAATTCGTGCAGAAACCATTTCCATCGAGTGCGGCTCCAAAATCTATTTCGAAGAAGTTCATGATTCCAGATATCCCAAAGTATAACGGGACCACAAATCCCAATGAGCACATTACCATCAATACACATGGTATAAAAGGAAATGACTTAAAGGACGACGAGATCGAGTCCGTTTTGTTGAAGAAGTTTGGAGAAACACTGTCCAAAGGGGCCATGATGTGGTATCATAACCTCCCCCCGAACTCAATAGACCCATTTTCCATGTTGGCATACTCTTTTGTGAAGGCACATTCTGGTGCCATCAAGGTCGCTGCCAGGAAGTTCGATGTCTTCAAAATTAAACAAAGAGAGAACGAGATGCTAAGGGAGTTCGTATCCCGCTTTCATATGGAGCGAATGGAATTACCACCAGTCTTCGATGACTGGGCAGTGCAAGCCTTCACTCAAGGCTTGAATGAACGAAGCTCGATACCTTCAAAGAAGCCGAAGCAAAACTTGATCGAGTATCCCGCCATAACTTGGGTGGATGTGCACAACAGGTATCAATCGAAAATCAGGGTCGAGGACGACCAATTGGGAGCCCCCTCGGGCTCAGTATATCCAAGCAGGCACTTAGCTAAAGAGTCAAGGAATGCAGAAAGGGAGTCAAGACCGAACAAGGAAAGATACCAACCATATGTCGAAGACCGAAGAATTCCCCGAGGCGTAATATACCTTGAAACGATCGAAGGGATCGTGGACAAAGTTCTCGGGGACTCATGAGCAAAACCGGGTTCGACAGGCACACGGGGCCGATGGAGGCACCACAATTATCAGAGTATAACTTCAACATCGATGCTTCAGACATCGTATCATCCATAGGTAAGATCAGAGATACCAGGTGGCCAAAGACCATGCAGTCAGACCCTTCCCAAAGGAACCCCAACTTAATATGCAAATACCACGGTACCCACGGTCATAAGTTCGAGGATTGTAGACTGCTTCGAGAGGAGGTAGCCCGATTGATCAACGAAGGGCACCTTCGAGAGTTCCTCAGCGGCCGAGCCCAGAATCACTTGCGAGAAAGAGAGGCGAATAGGAAGAATGAACTAGAGGCGCCCCAACACATCATTCACATGATAATTGGAGGAGTCGACGTCCCAAAGGGACCCATTTTCAAACGTACGAGAGTATCCATCACAAAGGAAAATCGGACTCAGAGCTATATCTCCGAGGATGCTCTTACATTCTGCGAGGAAGACACCGAGGCCTTATCTCAGCCTCATAACGATGCACTGCTAATTTCTTTTCTTTCGAATAAAGTTCAAATTAAACGTGTGCTCGTGGATCCAGGTAGCTCGGCCAACATAATCCGGTTGAGAGTTGTGGTGCAGCTCGGGCTGCTCGATTAGATCATACTCTCCTCTCGAGTCCTGAACGGATTCAACATGGCGAGTGAAATGACGAAGGGGGAAATCATCCTCCCAGTCAACGTGACCGGTGCAATTCAAGATACCAAGTTTCATGTCATCGAAGGTGATATGAGATACAACGCCCTACTTGGAAGTCCATGGATACATAGCATGAGGGCGATGACATCAACTCTTCATCAAATGATGAAGTTTCCAAAAAAGAACGGTGTAAAAATAGTGTATGGAGAACAACATGCAACAAAGGAAATGTTCGCGGTGCACCACATGGCACCAGCATCGGCACCTTCCACCTTGAAGGAGTCAAAAGACAAGCAGGTATCCAAATAGCAACCACAGTCTATACCCTTTTCGAACCCGAGGGACAAGTGATCGATGAACAGGTAGTCGAGGATGACGAAGAAGACTTCCTCACCCCTCAGACCTTCGTTGCTCCCTAAGAGATGCAACAAAGTCGACAGTCGAAGAACTTGAACAGGCTGTATTAATCGAACATCTTCCAGATCGAAAGGTATACCTGGGAACGGGATTAACCCCCGAGCTCAGGAAAAAACTCATTCAAATTCTTATTGATAACATTGCTTGGCTTTGCTTGGTCCCATTTAGACATGACAGGGATCCCACCAGAAATAACAACGCATCGACTAAGTATCAACCCCAAGTTCAAACCGGTAAAGCAGAAAATGAGGCCTCAGTCCGAGATAAAGCATGCATTCATCAAGGACGAGGTAACAAAACTTCTCAAAATAGGATCCATTAGGGAGGTGAAATACCCCGAGTGGCTAGCTAATATAGTAGTAGTCCCCAAAAAGGGAAATAAATTGAGAAAATGTGTAGATTATAAAGATTTGAATAAAGCCTGCCCTAAAGATTCATTCCCATTGCCCAACATTGATCGTTTGATAGATGCTACGGCCGGCCACGAGATCCTTACTTTTCTCGACGCCTACTCCGGGTACAATCAAATTCAAATGAACCTGGAGGACCAGGAAAAGACTTTGTTCATCACAAAGTCTGGCACATATTGTTATAATGTAATGCCCTTTAGGCTAAAAAATGCGAGGGCTACATATTAACGCCTAGTTAATAAGATGTTCGAACATCAAATAGCAAGTCAATGGAAGTTTACATTGATGACATGCTAGTTAAGTCCCTGCGCGCAGAGGACCATTTGACCCACTTGCAGGAAATGTTCGATATCCTAAGAAGATACAACATGAAGCTTAACCCTGAGAAATGCGCTTTCGGAGTCGGATCGGGAAAATTTCAGGGCTTCATGGTGTCGAACAGGGGGATCGAGATCAACCCCGAGTAAATCAAAGTCATCGAGGAGATCACCATGGTAAACAATGTGAAAGTAGTACAACGACTAACCGAGCGGATAGCAGCCTTAGGCTAATTCATCTCGAGGTCATCAGATCCGAGTCATCACTTTTTCTCCCTAATCAAGAAGAAAAACAACTTTGAGTGGACCCCGAAATGGCAACATGCATTGAAAGAATTAAAGCGGTATCTCTCGAGCCCATATTTTCTTCATACCCTGAAGAAGGATGAAACACTATACTTATACTTGGCCGTGTCCGAAGTAGCGGTAAGTGGTGTGTTGGTTCGAGAAGAACAAGGTACGCAATTCCCTGTCTATTACGTAAGTTGGACCCTAGGAGATGCTGAAACTAGGCATCCACACTTAGCAAAATTATCCCTTGCATTAATAAGTACATATAGGAAATTGAAGCTTTATTTTCAATGCCGTTGTATATGTGTTTTAACAACATACCCTCTTCGAAGCATCTTGTATAAGCCCGAATTATCGGGCCGATTGGCCAGATTGGCCATCGAACTCGGGGGGTATGACATCGAGTACCAACCCCGAACGGCTATCAAGTCCCAAATTTTGGCGGACTTCGTGGCCGATTTTACACCTGTCCTCGTGCCCAAAGTAGAGAAAGAACTCTTGTTAAAACCGGGCACATCATCGGGGGTATGGACCCTTTTCACTGACGAAGCCTTGAACGTGAAAGGGTCCGGGCTCGACATAGTTCTAAATCCGCCTACAGGTAGCATAATTAGACAATCTATAAAAACCTCGAAGTTGACCAACAATGAGGCCGAGTATGAGGCCATGATTGCAGGACTCGAACTGGCCAAAAGCCTAGAAGCAGGGGTCATCAAAGCAAAATGTGACTCTCTTCTGGTTGTAAACCAAGTAAATGGAAGCTTCGAGGTTCTAGAAGACAGGATGCAAAGATACTTAGACAAGCTTCAAGTGACATTGCATCGCTTCGAAGAGTGGACCCTGGTTCACATACCTCGAGAGCAGAACAGCGAGGCCGACGCACTCGCAAACTTGGGTTCATCTGTGGAAGAAGATGACATAGTCCTAGGGACTGTTGTATAACTATCCAAATCGGTAATCGAAGAAGGCCATGCCGAAACTCAACGAGTCTAACATGGGATTGGGGGAACAAGTATATTGACTACTTGAAACATGGGAAGCTCCCCATGGACCCTAAGGAATCGAGGGCCCTTCGAGCCAAAGTAGCTCGATTTTCACTCGACGAGAATGGAGCACAGTACAGAAGGACCTTCGACGGACCACTAGCAGTATGCTTGGGATCGGGGGACACCGACTATGTGCTAAGGGAAATCCACGAAGGCACTTGTGGAAACCACTCCAGTGCCAATTCTCTAGTTCGAAAAGTGATCAGAACAGGTTACTATTGGGATAACATGGAAAAGGACACCAAGGAATTCGTACGAAGATGTGACAAATGCCAAAGATTTTCACCAATAATTCACCAACCCGGTGAACAACTTCACTTAGTCCTATCCCCGTGGCCATTCATGAAATGGGGGATGGACATCGTCGACTCCCTACCAACGGCGCTAGGTAGCTAGATTTATTTTATTTATGACTGACTACTTCTCGAAATGAGTGGAAGCACAGGCCTTCGAGAAGATAAGAGAAAAAGGAGTCACTGAATTCATATAGGACCACATCATATGTCGATTCGGGATCGCTTCTGAGATTACATGTGATAATGGGAAGCAGTTCATCGGCAGCAAGGTGACACAGTTCCTCGAGGATCATAAAATCAAAAGGATCCTATCGACGCCCTACCACCCAAGTGCGAATGGTCAGGCCGATTCCACAAACAAAACTATCATTCAAAACCTAAAGAAGGGGTTAGAGAATGCAAAGGGGAAATAAAGAGAAGTGCTGCCCGAAGTATTATGGGCATATCGAATGACCTCGAAGTCAAGCACAGGGGAGACCCCGTTCTCTTTGGTATATGGATCTGAGGCACTGATAGCGGTCGAGGTCGGGGAATCGAGCGCTAGATTTCAGCATGTCACTGAGGACTCAAACAACGAGGCCATGAACACAGCCCTCAAACTACTAGATGAAAAGCACGAGGCCATACTGGTCCGAATGGCCGCTCAAAAATAAAGGATCAAAAGATACTACAACAGAAGAACAAACCTCTGATACCTTGGAGTCGGGGACTTAGTTTTAAGGAAAGTCACCTTCAACACTCGAAACCCAAACGAAGGGAAACCATTCCCTAGTTGGGAAGGATCGTACCGCGTCCTCGGGGTAATAGGCAAAGGATCCTACAAGCTTAGAACTATGGAAGGTGAGCAATCGCCAAGAAATTGGAACATATCGATGCTCAAGCGCTATTATTGCTAAGGTATAACCTTCTCCATTTTAATTTATATTTCATACTAACTTGTTTCATGTGTTCGATTGAAAGGAATCGAAGCACCCTCGGCTTGAAGACCTAGGGTTTTAAACCATGCGTTGCACTCTTTTTCCCTTAGATCGGGTTTTATCCCAAATGGGTTTTACAAGGTTTTTAACGAGGCAACACCTATATGCTACATAAGGAAAACTCATCAAGTATTCAAGGTTTATTTTCAATCAACCTCGAATACTGGGGGGCATCACCCTCAGAGGTTCGGAGGTTACTTTTTCAAAGAAATCAAGTCATGCCAAAAAGGGCCTCGATAGGAGAATATTGTATCGGGCCAAACAGTCAAATGAACCGTGTCCATGTAGAATAGTCGAGCCCCCGTTGGCAAAAACATGTACGCATGTATCAAGTAATCAAAGAAGCATCTTTACTTATCAAAGCACTTTGTGACTCAAAGAAGTTTACTATTTTCACATGAAACGGCTCAAGGGCCAAACACCAGCTTATCGAGTCATCAAAGATTCGAGCTCGTAAGACCTTAATGAGGCAACATCAAATTTATAAGACCTCAATGAGGCCGCATCGAATCTGTAAGACCTCAATGAGGCATCATCGAATTTATAAGACCTCAATGAGGCGACATCGAATCTGTAAGACCTCAATGAGGCAGAATCAAACTTATAAGACCTCAACAAGGCATACTCAAACTTATAAGACCTTAAAAAGGAATAACCCCGATATTAAGGCCAAGGCTATATATTCGAACTTGTAAGATCCCTAAAAAGGAATACCCTCAATATAGAGGCCGAGGTCATTTCACCCGGGGACTAAAGGCTACGACCTAATATAAAGACTACGGTAAAATGAAAAGGCTACGGCCAAAATAATGAGGCTCGGAGACGTCCGACTTCCGCCATAAAACTAAAGGCCTTAAAATACTTCAATATACTCCGATAAAATCAGTTAATCAAGCTACCCTCGGCATAAGCAAAAGAGCTTCGATAATATAAGCTTCGAACAATGTAAAGGCTTCGAAAAAAATCAGTCTTTGAGAGAACCTCACGAGGTACCCAATTATCGTCACATATCGACCTATAATCGAGGTTCCTAGTTTTGAACCGTCGAAAAGTCGGATGAATACAAAAACATGCCAAGGCATAATAATTTTTTAAAAAAGTCTTTAACCAGAATGGGGGAAAATTATAGCCATATTAGAGGTGGAGTCGACCTAATCTAAAAAGAGCCTAAGGGTCGATATGTAAGAGAATAAAGGCCAACCTAAAGAGCCTAAGGGCTAACCTAAAGAGCCTAAGGGCCGATCTAAAGAGCCTAAGAGACAAATTGAAAATATCCTAAGGGCCAAATTGAAAATAGCCTATGGGCCAATGTTTTAAAACCTAAGGGTCGATACCCAAAGAACTTAAAAGGTCAAAGCACTTTCTGCTCAAGACCTCACCTAAGTTCGGACTCGAAAGTCCCGAGCTAAAGCTCAGTCCGAGGATCGGACCTTAAAATGGTCACTTAATGTCGATCGTTCATCGAGCTCAAAACACCAAGGGTTTTACACTCTGAGTCCAAAACATCAGACTAATTATCGACAAGCATCAAATTTCATTTCAAAATCAAAGGCAAGGCAGGAGTTGGAAAGTAATGAAGATAAAGAAAAAGATCCTTTTATATAATAAGAGTTCACAAAACATATTTACAAAACTCATGATTTGAGTCCTTACACAAAAAGGGAAAGAAAAAATAAAGCCTAATCTACCGCCGGGGTCACTTGATCGGATGAAGTTCCCTCAGGAGTTGTGCCCTCGACAGCTTGGCCCTTGGCCACCTAACGTTTGATGGCCTCTTCCTCCTCGGGGATATCTTCTTCATCCTCTTTGATGCTCTTCGAGCCACTAGCTGAGTCATCATCAGAAATAAGCAGAGCTGCCGACTCTTCTGCTAGGGCCTTCACTCTCTCGATCTCAGCAAAAAGATCGAAGCCCTCTGCATGTGCTTCCTCGAGAGCCTGCCTCCGGGATTCCAATCGAGCATGGCCAATGGCTCGAGTCAGCTTAAGCTCGGCCTCAACATATTCCTTCTTGACCTGAGCATTGGCAGCAACATCATCATTCCGATACGTAGATATGAGCTCATCAATCTCGGACTTAATCTTGGATAACTCAGCATCAGATTTAGCATGAAGCTCCTTATATCTACAACCTTCTTCCTTTGTACCTTGGAGCTGATGCTCAGCCGAGGTTAGCCTCTCTCTAAGAGTATCTCTCTCATAGGCTACCTTATCCATGCGCCGCTTGAGCCTGAGGATTTCGATATCTTTGAACTTGAGCTGCTCTCGGAGTTGTCCCGCTAGGTCATCCCTCTGCTTGAGCTACAAGAATCAAGTTAAGGCATTAAATGCTAAAGTTGAATAAACATAAAAGTAAGCCCACGAAGCCTGTATTACCTGCTCATTGTTCTCGAGACATCTTCTCCAAACGTATTTGAAGATCATGCAGTTCCCCCTCCTTTTTGGCGAAGATAGCTTTGAGCTCGTCTGACTCCGACAAGAGCCTCCTATACTCTTCTTCGAAGTGGGCCAGCTCGTCTTGTGACTTGGAAAAATCCTAGTTGTAGAGCATTAAGGCCTAAAAATGCAAAGGGAAAAAAGTCAGAAAAGCAGGAATCAAGGTTCAAAACAAAGTTGTTAAGTCAAGAGGTTACCTGTTTTCGAAGCTCCTCGGCTTCTTCGAAAATAAACGAGGCGTTAAGGTCGGAGATTTATTCGACCCCGACAAAGTACCCCTCGAACACATCATTCTCTCCGTGGGATGCCCCCACATCGGGAGTCTCCATATTTTGGGCATCCCGTATTTGCCTCGGAGAGAATGTCGAGCCTGACAGAGAATCATCTACATTAATGACCCCGAGTGGATCAATCGGAGCCTTATCTCTTCTTTGGGGAGCTTCAGAGCTGGGCTCACCGAGTTCATCTACCGAATGATCTTCGGCTCGAGATGTATTTTGGCTGGTGACCGAGTCAGGGACTTCATTTGAACCACCTTCGAGAATATCTTCAGTATGAGGTGGGGCCGCATCGACATCTTCTGGTTTGGCAGCCTTCGGCTCAACCGTCGTCGGCTCAGCAGGCTTCGAAGAAATTCGTGCTTCCTCTTCCCCTAATTACTAGTGGGCATTCATCATTATCTTCATCTTCATCAAAAAGACTCTCAGCCACTTCCGGAGTTATGGCCGCTGAATCGGCCTTAGGCTTTTGAGCTTTAGCCTTTTTCGGCTTTGGAGACTCAACTGGTGATTCTTCTTCCTCTTTTTCTCCTTAGCAGGCTTCGGGGTATCTGCTTCCCCAGGCGGGGGTTCCCTCATCAAAACGGCCTCTGTGAGACCTACATAAAAGATAAACACAAAGGATGAGATTACTATCGAGAGATATTTTCTCTAAAAAATTCAAGTATGACAGGAATAAAAACTCACCATGGTTTTTGGCCTCCCATCGGGTCTTTGCCAAATCGCTCCACACGCGCTTGACATATGGGCAGGTAGAATCTAGTTGCCGGACCCAGCATGGGAGATCCTTGATCGCACCGGGGTACCACTTGACAGCTGCATCATCGAAGGGAGATTAGTTCAAAGGAAAGAAAAAATATCTGATTAACGAGGCATGCTTACTTACGGTTCATATTCCATTCCTCGGGGAATGACATCTTCTCAACAGGGATCAAGTCCGAGGTCTTGACTCGGAAAAAGCAGCTCATCCACCCTCTGTCCTTTTCCTCGTCGATACTGGCAAAGAAGACCTTCGAAGCTCGACGTTGTAGCTTAATTAGGCCACCTCGATAGAGTCGGGGGCTATACAGTCTAATCAGATGATCGAGGGTAAAAGGCATCCCCTCGACCATGTTTGAAAAGTACCTTATCAGGCAAACGATGCACCAGAATGATGGGTATATTTGGCAAATGTCACGCGATATTATTTAATGAAATCGAGGATCACCGCGTCTATCAATGACGAAGATAGTTCTACCGGACCTAGGGTGAAAGGATATGTATACACACTAAGGAAACCGGCTTTATATGTGGTTATGTCTTCCTCACGTGAAGGAATCTCTACTTGTACCGCCTTCCCCCAACGACAGTCAACCTTTACTTTCTCAGTTTCAGTTATCAGGCTGATATATCGAGACATGGGTTCACATCATCCCAGTACCGAAGAAGGATTGTCTATTTTGAAGTCGGAGGATGTCTCACAAGGGCCGGGGATACACTCCTCAACTCGAGGAGGTACTACTGCTTTGCTCTTAGACGAGCGTGATGAGGAAGAAGCTTTCTCCTCTTGAGGAACAGTCTTAGAAGTCTTTTCCATTTTTTGCTATAAAATCTCAGAAGAAAGGGAAAAATTTGGTTGAGAGATGAACACAGAAGAGAAGCAAGCGTATAAAAAGGTTGATCAAGGTCTGAAGATGTTTTGAAAAGTAAAAGTTTAAGGGGTGAAGGATTGGGGTATTTAAAGGGGTCAGTATGCATGTTGGATAAAACAAAAGGACAACCAACCCTCGTTATCGATTTATGGCGTTTCGAGAACCGTGCAAGCATGGCCTTTGCACCTCTTTTCTGTCACATCAATCACTGACCTCACGTGACTGAAATCACGATTGGGACATCGAAGGGTCAAAGAATTCAAATCATTTCTTATCATTTCACTCTAAGAAATGCGGGGACTATCTGTATACGGTCAATAATCTCTCTATGGCATGCCGAGCCCGATCTTGGAAAGCTCGAAGCAGAGTCTTAAGTCCGACCGCAAAGTTCATACCTAGAGAAGGTATATCGAAGGACCATTACAGGCCTACCTTAAAGCTGAGCAAAATCGATGATCGTCATAGAAAGAAGAGAAACTCCCAAGGACACGTGGTCAGAGCTGATAAGGTCTGCAAGAGATAGTACAAGTCCGTACTAGGCCGTTATACAGCACGCCTACCTTGAAGCTGAGCAAAATCGATGATCGTCATGGAAAGACAGGAAACTCTCAAGGACACGTGGTCAGAGCTGATAAGGTCTGCAAGAGATAGTACAAGTCCGTACTAGGCCGTTATACAATTGTACCAATAGCCTTTCTTTGTCATAATTAGACATATACTATGTTGGGATTCACCCCTCCTATATAAAGGGGACCCCAATCATTCTTGTAGGACACAATATTTACTACAATAGAACATTCTCTACTTTTCTCTTGCTCAACACTGTCTCCCAGCTTTATTGTTCTTTATTTTAGTGTTCTTCATTTAGTATTCTTCATTTATTGCTATTATTGGACCTAGAGGTCCTCGATTCCAACGGGCTCGAGGCCCAGTTCGGTGACAAAAAGTGGTTTGGCTATCACATTCTCTTTACATAGCCATACACAAAGAGGATCTCATTTTCTATGACAAGAATGTGTCCATACTTATTTTTCATTAGAAACATGTTTGTAATAATTTGAGTTTTTTCTAAAAGTCCGAACAACATAATCCACAATAATAGCAATGCAACATCTTTTATAGCTAGCAATTCAGGATAAGCCTGCTGCAATAAGTAGTTATTGTCATGATGTAATGTGAAAATGAAGACCACAATGAAAACAGCAAAAAGAGGCACATAAAATCTGTCGACTGTCCACTTCACACAATCATGCTAAATTAACTTAAACAAACTTGGTGGAAGGTTAAAGTGCATCTGGGACAGTAAGAAAACCATCTCTTTAACATCATCATGCTAAGAATATACAATGTTAGATTAGTCTGCAATTAGTTGTTTATGAAACACGAATAGCCGTCACTAATAAAAGTTTCAAAATCCAAAATAGAGAATTTTTTATAAGAAAAAAGTTGGTTGAGACACGGGATGATAGGGCGGGTGGCCGGTTTCAATACTTTCTGCCAAAGAATGCTTGGTCAGTCGTTAATCTCTAGCCCAAAGCTGACCAATACAACCATGTGTTACCCCTCTTTGTACCCTGCCTACTCGTCTCGGCCTATTATACCCAGCTACAATCTATTCTCTTAGACCCAAAAGCCCCTCGACCAATCACACTCGTCCGTCATTGCTTAGAGAAAAAACCAAACCGCTGTCTTTTGATTGACCTATTTTTTCTACCTTTATAGCTCGCTCTGTAAGTTCACTAGCAATACACTAATACAACACTAGCTACAGCAATAATTAGTATAATGAGTCAGGGGTCGGATGAATTCAATAATTGACGCCTGGTGGCATTCCAATCTTCTTTCTCCTTTCAAGGAGCTAATGGGGGTAATTGGTTTGTAGGTAATAAAACCTACTATTCTGCTAGGAGGAAGGGAGTGAAAAGCTATGTAAAGAAAAGAGGAGCTAACAAAAAGTTAATATTGAATAACAATGAAAGAACTTTTTTTTTCTCTTAAATTCGCATTTGCTTTTAATTCAAAATTACAATTATATCCCGTGTCTGTAAGGTAAAAGTGGAATTTATCTTTATTTTATCCTGGCTCCGCCTTCTCCTTGCCAAGTTTTGCTTCTTGTCTCTCTCAGTGTCTATAGTTCATTACTTTCTACTATTGATCTTCTCCCTCTCTTGCTATTGGATATCGATCTAAGAGATACTAAACACGGTGCGAGAGAAAGGAATGTTGTTATTGTTGGACTGATGCTACCTATGGATCATGAATCATGAAAGACGTAATTGAATATGCACCTGGAATTAAATCAGTCCACCATTTTGAGCCCTTAAGTATTAGTGGGGTTTCTTGAAAATAGAATTGATTTCACTCCAAGTCTTGACAACCAAGTTTGGAAGTAGCAAATCACGGGGCTTTCAGATAGTTTCTTTAAATGCTGTCCAAAGTGTAACTCCCTCTTATTTACCAGGCCAGTTCCTTTACTAGTTATTTCAATTACATATACGTAAAGTTGAACTTTACGTATATGTAGTTGAAATAACTACATGGTTGCAGCTACACCTATTACGATGTTACCTTCAATTTGTATCTGCCTCAAAAACTTTGTAGTTACAATTGACGAAAAATAGGGCAAATTGTTGAACATAAGTTTTCCTTTTCCTAACATTGCAGTCTTCGCTAGCTGCATGGCTTTTATCATTTTTCTATTCTCCCACCATATTAATCAATTGAAAGACAAGAAGTAAAGTTACTAATTGTTCTTTAACTAAGTATTATATACTCCCTATACTCCTAGCTATTATCTAACAATATAAATTATTAAGCCGGCTGTTTTTGTAGTTTACGCAGTATAAGTATTGCCTATCATATCAACATCCAATTTGTACATAACGATTTGCGAAGAACAATTATAAATATACGAAGACAAAATTCAGAACTCAGAAAGTCTAAATTATGAGCCAGATGATTGTAGAAGAAGAAGAAAAGCGTTGTGTGGTATTAGTACCATCTCCGTTCCAAGGGCATATAACGCCAATGCTTCAACTGGCCTCTATTCTTCATGCTAAGGGATTCTCCATTGTTATAAACCACTCTGAGTTGAATCCTCCAGATAGCTCCAAATATCCTGAATTTACATTCTTGTCACTGAAGGATGGCCTGTCAAACGGCGATCCTTCTTTATTGAATCTAATGAACATTATACCAGCAATGAATATGAATTGTAGAGTTCCATTTCAACACTATTTGGTACAAATGATGGAAAAACCAGAGGTCTATGGTCAAATATATTGCATAATTTATGACCACCTCATGTATTTCACAACTGAAGTGGCTAATCACCTTAAAATTCCCACTATTATCCTCCGGTCAAGCAGTTGTGCTTATATGGAAGCTACTTGCACCTTTCTTCAATTCCAGGCAGAAAATTTTACTCCCTTTCCAGGTAGGTTATGGAGAAAACTGTGTTATAAAACGTCTTATAGGTTTTAACGTATCACTATTTTGAATCATGAAAATACTTTCTTCAATAAAAATATGGTTTCCCAATAAGGAAAAATCACTCCATTTATGAGCAAGGGACAAAGACACATGCATCCTTTGATCAAAAAGATTCAACTTAACCTAAAACATATATGGGTCTGTGTAAAGTGAAACTACTAAGGACCCGTTTGGACATAAATTTTGTCAAAATAAATTTGGGTTTTATTTGGTAAATACATGTTTGACCATAGATTTTGCTTACATTTTGGCAAAATTCCAAATCTCAAAACCAGCGGGCCAAAATATCACTATTAGATTATTTTTTTAAATTGTCCCAAACTATTGTATTTATTATTTTGTAACAATGTTGCTTCGTTTCTCGTTCATCTAATAGTGTATCATGTAGTTCATTATAAAAATGAGAATTTTATACCAAATTTATTTATGTTCAAGACTATGATTTGCGATAATATAATGAATGTTATTGATAATGGTACTGTTGGGTATTTGTGATACTTTTTAGAGCTTGTGGGTATAAGTCATATTTCATGTTTTTCGAAAACAAATTTGGGAAATATGTTTTGAAAACTAATGTCCAAATAAATTTTCATCTTCAAACAAAACTGCACCCAAATCAGATTTTTCAGAACAAATTTGGGAATCTATGACCAAACTGTTGGAGAATAAAAAATAATATTCCCGCCCAGGAATAATATCCACGGCAAATAATAATAACACAAGAGATTAACAACGACACCAAAGGGTAAAATACAATACCCGAGTGGAGCAATATAACCACTATAATATCACAACTTAGTAGTGCCAAGAGGCTACTACAACTATGAAAGAAATAACACTCTTTATTTTAAACACCTTACTACAATATTACTCTCACTCACTATTTATCTCACAGACTACAATATGTGGATTACTCTCTCTAACTCTCTGTTGCGTCTCTCGATTTGGTGTAATTGAAATGAAGAAACAAGGCTGCTATTTATAAGAAAAGTTTCCAGATTTGGCTTTCTAAAATCATATTTGCATCTTTCCAAATCAGATTTGTCTTTTGTAAAATCTGATTTGCAAATTGCACAAGCCAACAACTATTTTCTTTTTCTTTTTCTTTTATTTCTTTTTTATTTAAATGGGTCCCACAAATATCTTCCTTAATTTTGATTTTTCCTTTTCATTCCAAGACATGATCTGAATCTCTGAAAATCTTCAAACTTGAGAGGCTTTGTGAAGATATCTGCAACTTGATCATGAGACTTCACATATTTTTCAGCTCGACTTCCTTCTTGGCAATGCATTCTCTGATGAAATGGTACCTTGTGTATATATGTTTGCTTCGATCATGATACACCGGATTCTTCGCGAGTGCCTGTGCGGATTTGTTGTCTATACAAATCTTTGTAGCTTCAATTTGTGGTACATTGAGCTCCTTCAACAATCTTCTCAGCCAAATAGCATGACACGTACAAGATGTTGCTGCTACATATTCAGCTTCACAAGTCGAGAGAGTAACAATTGATTGTTTCTTTGAACTCCAAGAAATAACAGAATCACCCAAGAAAAATACAAAGCCAGTTGTACTTTTTCTATCATCAATATCCCCTGCATAATCACAATATCCCATAAGTTTGAAATCATTAGAAGAAGAATAAAATAACCCAAAGTCAATCGTACCTTTTAGGTACCGAAGAATTCTTCTAGTGACTTTCAAATGAGTGGAGGTAGGAACTTTCATGAAGCGGCTTACTACTCCAACTGCAAAGAGTATATCTGGTCTGGTACAAGTCAAGTATCTCAAGCTTCCCACAAGACTTTTGAAAAATGTGGGATCCACTTTTTCTCCTTCATCAAACTTAGACAATTTTGTCTCACTTTCCATCGTTGTGTTCACGGAGTTGCAATCGAGCATGTTTAACTTCTTCAATATCTCTTTTGAATAGCCTTCTTGCGAGATAAAAACTCCATCCTCCATCTGCTTCACTTCTAGGCCCAAGTAGTATGACATGAGCCCTACGTCCGTCATCTCGAACTCACAGGACATATCTTTCTTAAAAGCTTCAAACAAACTTGGGTTGTTACCCGTGAAAATAAGATCATCAACATAAAGACAAACAAGTAAGATATCTCCATTAGTATGAACTTTAAGGTAAAGAGCATATTCATGGAGACAACAAGTAAACCTATTGTCTTGAAAATACTTGTCGATGCAACTATTCCATGCTCGTGGGGCTTGCTTTAATCCATATAAGCTTTCTTCAACCGGCACACTTTATCTTCGTGGTTTTTGACCACAAAGCCCAATGGTTGTTCAACATAGACTTCTTCTTCAAGATAGCCATTCAAGAAGGCTGACTTGACGTCTAGTTGATGTATCTTCCACTTCATTTGCACCGCCAAAGAGATCAGCAAACGAATTGTCTCCATGCAGGCAACAGGTGCATAGACTTCTTCATAGTCAATGCCTTGCCTTTGCTTATAACCTTTAGCCACAAGTCGTGCCTTGTGTTTTTCCACAGCTCCATCAACGTTCTTCTTTATTTGGTATACCCATTTCACTCCAATCGCTCGATGACCCTTGGGAAGAGTTGTTAACTCCCCTTGTTCTTCTCTATTGAATCGATCTCCTCCTTCATGGCTTGTCTCCATCTTTTGTTTGTAACAGCTTCATCAAAGTTCATTGGTTCACTGTCAGCAAAGAGACATAAAAAATCAAAATTAGTAACTTCTTCTGTGTCCTCCTAGAACTCTTGAATACTCCTTGTCCTTTGCGGTTGTTCGTTTGAACTTTCTTCAGAAGAGGGAGATGCAACATTTGTTGGAGAAGGAGGTGGAGTTGTGTCCTGCACAGGTTCCACGGTCTCTGGTTCTTCTTCATCACCAAAGTAAGGAAGAAAATCATATAAAGTTTCTTCCTGAGCTTCCCAGTTCCATGCCAATTCTTCATCAAATTCAACATCATGACTTACCATCACCTTGTCGCTGCTTGGGTTGCATAACTTGTAGCATTTTGAACTTGTATCATAGCCAACAAACACATGCTTGACACTTCGACCGTCAAGCTTCGCTCTCCCTTGATGTGGAACATGAGCATAGGCTATGATCCCAAAGATTCTCAAATGCTTGACACTTGGCTTTATTCCACTCCATGCTTCTTGAGGGGTTTGATCTCTAACATTTCTTGTTGGAGACCTGTTGTTCAAATAAACTGCACAAGAAACAGCTTCGGCCCAAAATTCCTTGGGCATACCTTTAGCTTTCAACATACATCTAGCCATATTAAGAATCGTTCGATTCTTTCTCTCTGTAACTCCATTTTGCTGGGGTGAATAAGGTACCGTTAGAGGGCGACGAATTCCATGAGATTGACAAAAGTCATTAAATTCTTTTGAAGTGAATTCGCCTCCTCTATCAGACCTTAAAGCTTTTATTTCATAGCCACTTTCTTTTTCTACAAGAACTTTGAAATTTTTAAAAGCAGTAAAAGCTTCAGATTTCTGGTTCAAGAAATAAACCCAAGTCTTTCTACTAAAGTCATCAATGAAGAGTAGAATGTATTTACTTTTACCAAAGGAAGGTGGATTGATTGGCCCACACACATCAGTGTGAACAAGCTGGAGCGGTTTGGTTGATCTTGACATGGACTCCTTTGGAAAACTCCTCCTTGCATGTTTTCCAAGAAGACAAGCTTTACACAATTGATTGGGATGGCTTATTGATGGTATCCCATGCTCCATGTTCTTTTCTCCCATTGATTTGAGCGCGTCAAAATTCAAGTGCCTAAATCGCATGTGCCAACACCATGATTCACGTTGCACATTAGCCTTCAAACACTTTGCATCAATTGTCGTAAGATTCAGAGAGAATAATCTATTCTTAGTCATATGCACTTTAGCAATTAGAATCCCACTTGAATCCCTAAGCCAAAGATGCATATTTTTCATGTGGATGTCATATTCCTTTTCAAGAAGTTGTCCCAAACTCAAAATATTACTTTTTAATTTTGGCGCATAATAAACATCTTGAATTAGCTTGTGACTACCATCTTTACAGGAGATCAAAATCGTACCTATCCCTTCGATTTGAATCTTTGAGATATATCCTAATGACACATTACCTCTCACCGTTTTATTGATCTCCACAAACTTCTCTTTGCATCCACACATATGATTGCTTTCTCCATTGTACAAATACCACGAGTTGCAATCATCCCTGTCTTCTTCCTTGAGTGCCATCAATAATTTTGACTCAACTTCTTCTTTATTGTCATTAACAATGTTAGCTTTTTCTTCAACATTGGTACGATATTCCCAAGAGTAATGGCCAAATTTATGACAATTATAACACTCAATTTTGGATTTGTCATACCTTTGTCTATTATTTTCTTGGTAGTAGCCACGTCCTCTTCCTCCTCCATGTCCACGACCACAACCTCAGAATATCTGGTGGATTTTAACATCATTGTTGAAGTTGTTACTATTACTTCTTCCTTTTCCATGGCCACCACGGCCTCGTCCTCGTCCGTTCCCTCGATAGCTTTTATCACCTCCATAATCCTTAAAGGATGCCTGAGTTTTAAGAAGTTTCTCCAATGGAATTTCTTGTCTCCTCTCGATCTTTTCTTCATGGGCCTGTAAAGAACCCTCCAATTGCTCCACCGTCGTAGAGTCTAAATCTTTAGACTCCTCAATAGAACACACCACAAAATCAAATTTAGGTGTTAAAGTGCGAAGGATATTTTCTACCACACGGACATCTTCTATGTCCTCCCCGTATCTTCTTAATTGATTCACAACAACCTTCACTTTTGAACAATAATCCGGAATGCATTCGTATTCTTTCATTTTTAAAACTTCAAAATCAGCCCTTGGAGTTTGAAGTTTTACCTTCCCCACCTTATCAACGCCTTGGAGAGAATTTTGTAAAATCGCCCAAGCTTCCTTTGAGGTGTTAGCATCTTCCACCTTCTCAAACATGGCATCATCCAAACATTGGTGGATGAGCGTGGGGGCTTGTTGATCCTTCTTCCTTGTCTTTGCCAAGACATCTTTTTCAGTTTGAGGCAGAACTTTCTCATTATCGGGTTTTGCATACCCTCTGTCTACGATTTCCCACACATCCTGGGAGCCAAGAATGGCTTTCATACGTAGACACCATTTTTCATAAATATCTTTTGTGAGACGGGGATATTGAAAAGACAATGGACCATTATTCTCCATGGCTCGGATACCACGTTATTGGAGAATAAAAAATAATATTCCTGCTCAGGAATAATATCCGCGGCAAATAATAATAACACAAGAGAGTAACAACGACACCAAAGGGATAAAATACAATACCCGAGTAGAGCAATATAACCACTATAATATCACAACTTAGTAGTGCCAAGAGGCTACTACAACTATGAAAGAAATTACACTCTTTATTTTAAACACCTTACTACAATATTACTCTCACTCACTATTTATCTCGCAGACTACAATCTGTGGATTACTCTCTCCAACTCTCTCTTGCTTCTCTCGATTTGGTGTAATTGAAATGAAGACACGAGGCTGCTATTTATAAGAAAAGTCTCCAGATTTGGCTTTCTAAAATCAGATTTGCATCTTTCCAAATCAGATTTGTCTTTTGCAAAATCTAATTTGCAAATTGCACAAGCCAACAATTATTTTCTTTTTATTTTATTTCTTTTTTATTTAAATGGGTCCCACACAAACTCTAGCTAACCTGGTCCTGATCTATAAGACTAATTTACCTACTTATACAATTACAGAGTCTAAATTGCTGGATCCGGTGCCCAAATTACCAACCCTCAGGTTCAAGGATCTTCCATTTGTTCTCACTTCTGAAATTTCAGAGCCTCTATTGCAGTTATTAAAAAAGGTGGCTAACATAGGATCTTCTGTGGCAATCATTGGGAACACTACTGAGAATCTTGAGTATCAACCGTTGTTAAGGCTCCGACAACATTATCAAGTTCCTATTTTCACAATAGGACCTTTACACAAAATGTCATCCTCTTTGCAAACCAGTTTAGCAGAAGAGGACGCCAGTTGCATTTCGTGGCTCGATACACGAGCCACTAACTCTGTTCTTTATGTAAGCCTAGGGAGTATAGTAGTTATGGATAAAAATGAGTTTATTGAGACAGCTTGGGGATTGTTCAACAGTAATCAACCATTCTTGTGGGTAGTTAGGCCAAGTTTTACGGATGGTTCAACGTCGTCGATTGAACATGAATTACCTGAGGGCTACTTGGAAGCAGTTGGAGATCGAGGTCGTATAGTAAAATGGGCACCACAAAAAGATGTTTTGGCGCATCCTGCAGTCGGAGGATTTTGGAGTCATTGTGGTTGGAATTCGACGTTGGAAAGTATTGTTGAAGGGGTTCCCATGATTTGTAGGCCATGTTTTGGTGATCAGAATGTGAATGCAAGATACATCACGCATGTATGGAAAGTAGGCCTTGAAATAGGAAGTGATGATTTGACTAGATGTGTAATAGAAAGTAGAGTAAGAAAACTTATGGTGGAAGAAGAAGGCAAAGAATTGAGGCAAAGAGTAGTTGAAATGAAACAACAACTCCAGATGTCTTTTCAAGATGGTGGCTCATCACATAACTCGTTGAATAGTTTAATAGAATTCATGGAATCTCTTATCTAAGTAGAAAAAGATGGTGTATTCTTGCAATGCGATTTTTCAAAATAACAATGGAACTACTTCCTGAGCAGCAGAGAATGACATAATTACTTTTCGCTTTGTGGGATTACATTGGATTTGTTGTTGATATATATAGCCAAACCAACAAGTTCCGTATTGAGAGCTAGTTGATTGATTCATGTGTACACATAATTACAATAGAAACAAAAGTTACATTTCTGTTTGCTAGTAATTCTACTATTTTACTGATTCTCCAGATAAAGCCTAGATAACTTTAGATTTATTTTCATGGGATTCACATCTTTGTGAAAGAAAGATTATTTTGAGAGCCAGTAATTCTCTTCATCCTCGTTGTGCCTATGTTGCCTCTTGTTATTAATAGAATTTAGTGACGTGATAGAGAATTTGTGTAGCTGAAACGTTTTCAATGTATTGAATTAATTCTTTCTGTACAAGTCATGTGCGTATATACAAAGAATGAAAGAATATTTTGCATAACTAACTATCCACCTGTCCTATGCTTATTTGTCTAGCTATAACTACCTATTAGATAAGTACAAAAATAAAAATAAGACAAATACATTTTATTTTCTGAAACCGCCTTTTAGTGTATTGGGCCCAAGATGAAATAAGCAATCTGAGCCCAATGCTTGGCTGGCCCAATTTTGAGAACAAATATCAGAAGCTCTTCAGACAAGAGATTTGATTAACCTCGTCTGTGTCAGACTCTTTCTGCACAAATCCATCTTTCTTCTCTTTGAGGTTTCTTTGCAATTCATTCTCACCTTCTGATGAAATCATATCACCAACATCCCCCCTCAAGTTAGAGGGATGTGAAACAATTCCCAACTTGCCCAAAACAGATCTATGAGATAGCCCATAAAGGCGTTTTGTAAATACATCTACAATCTGAGAAATTGAAGATACATACGATAAAGATATAAGGCCGGCAAGTTATTGCTGACACACAAAGTGACAATCAAGGTCAACGTGTTTGGTGCGTTCATGAAATACGGGATTTTTTGTGATATGGACGGCCGCTTGACTATCGGAGTGAAGTGGCACTGGCAAAGAAGGGGAAACAGATAGATCCTGTAAGACTCGTACAAGCCATGGTACCTCTGCAACCATGTGGCGTATTGAGCGGTATTCGACCTACGCGGAAGATAGGGAAACCAATGATTGTTTCTTTGATTTCCAAGAGATCGGAGCCCCACCTAGAGAGATAACAAACCCACTGATAGATCTGCGTGTGCCGGGGCATCTTCCCTAATCAGAGTCACAAAAGGCAACCAAATAAAATGATGATGAAGAAGACAAGAACAAACCCATACTCGGATCAATGAGGAGATAACAAAGGCAGCATATTGCAGCCTCAAAGTGAGGAACTCGAGGGGTTTGCATGTATTGGCTGAGAAGCTGCATTGCGAAGGATAGAGCAGGGCGGGTATGAGTGAGGTAATTCAACTTACCAATGATATTTCGATAGATTGTGGGATCAGACAACAGGTGACCAACATCCTTACGAAGGTGACAAGAGGGATCAATTGGAGCAAAAACAGGCTTCATGTTTAGACCAGCAAATTCAGTCAGCAAATCCAAGGTAAATTTTCGTTGACTTAGAATTATACCTTGTGGTCCTGAATGATTTCCAAGCCAAGAAAATAATGAGCCTTACCCAAATATTTAATTCGAAACTCAGATTTAAGAAAATATTTGAGTGATGTAACTTCTAGAGGATCATTCCCTGTTAGTAAGATATCGTCCGCGTAAACTGCAATGATAGTAGTTTTCCCGTTTTGAGTGTTTAAAGAAAAGAGAGTAATCATTGATGGAGTACGAGAAACCTTTGAAATTCAGGGTTGCTGTGAGTCGAGCATACCACTGCTTGATGCTTGTCGCAGCCCATAGAGTGACTTCTTAAGTCTACACACATGATTAGGCGTAAGAGGGGATAGCCCAGCGAAAAATTTCATGTAAACTTCTTCTTGCAAATCACCATGCAAGAAGGCATTATTGACATCTAGTTTAAAAACATCCCAGTTCTTCTTAACTGCCACAATTAATAAGCACCTGATAGTAGTCATTTTCACGACTGATGAATAGGTTTCTGTAAAATCTATGCCCTCTCTGTGTATGCCCCCCTTACAACCAACCGTGCTTTATACCTTTTGAGCGACCCATCTTGTTTGTATTTTACCTTGTAAACCTATTTACAAGGTAGAGATTTCTTGTCTTTGGGTAGTACTACCACCTCCCAAGTCTTGTTGGTTTCAAGTGCTTGAATCTCTTTGGACATAGCCTCAACCCAACCTGGATGTAAGGAAGCTTGATAATAGGAGCAAGGTTTTTACATATAGGAATCTGAGTTTAAAAGAGTCTGATTGTAGTGTGATAAAGCTGAAAAGGATAAGATAGAAGGGGTAACAGGGGAGGTGAAACACCTGGAGGAAACATTAGTAAGAAAAATAGAATTACAAATGTAATCATTTAAGTACAAAGGGAGATTATTCTCCCTTAGTGACCTCCTAACTGCTGGTTGAATAGGGTCAGATGAATGACCAACGATGGAATGGGATTTGTCATTCAAAGAGGAGGATGAATTTGTAGTATGGTAAGGAGAGATTAGGATAGGTGAAAAAGGAGAAGGAGAAGAGATTGAAATAGAAGGGGATATGGCAGTAGGTGAAGGTGAATCAACAGGTAGTTTAGGTGAGGGAGGAGATGGAGTCATAGAGGTTGAAAGTTCCTTGGGATAGATAAGGGGAGAAGGAATAGGGTGATCTTGGTCAGGTACTGGAGAGTTATTAGGGAAAATGTGGATGGATTCCTTAGAAGAGAATGGGAAAATGAGCCCATGAAAGACCACATTCCGTGAAATGAGCACCTTTTTGGACTGTAAATCAAGTAATTTGTATCCCTTTTTCCCGAAAGAATACCCTAAAAACACACACCTTAGTGGTTTAGGATCCAGTTTTGATCTATGCACAGGTGAGGTAGTAGCATAGCAGAGTGAACCAAAAACCTTGAGATGAGAATATGAAGGAGGTGTTCCAAACAGGATTCCATAGGGTGACTTCCCTTTTAGAACTTTATAAGGGAATTTGTTTATTAGATAGGTGGAAGTCAACATGCAGTCTCCCCAGAAGTGAACAGGAAAATTTGACTGGAATAATAGTGCTCTACACATTTCAAGGAGATGCCTATGTTTTCTTTCAACAACACCATTTTGTTGAGGAGAGTATGGACATGTTGTTTGATATAAAATCCTTTGTGAAGCTAAAAATTTAGAGTGTTAAGAACCACAACCTAACTCCCAAGCATATCTGATCTAATTGACTTTACTTTAGTGCCAAATTATCTTGTTGTCATGGCTAGAAAATTCTTAAGGATAGGAAAAGCATTGGATTTGGTCCTAAGAAGAAAAGTCCAAGTAGCTCTACTATAATCATCCACACTAGTAAGAAAATATTTAATCCCCTTATAAGTGCTATTGTTATAGGGCCCCCAATTGTTAATGTGTATAAGACCAAAAATATTTTTTGTAGTGATAGAGCTAGAAGGGAAAGGTAATTTGACTTGTCTTTCCTTAGCACAAATGTCACAAGCATATTTGTTAGAAAAAGAACCAGAATAAGCAATAGAACTGATATTCTTCATATTAGAAAATGACAAATGTCCCAATCTGGTTTTACATCACTGGAAACTAAAGCTAAAACAGAATTTGAAAATTGACTCCTAACATGCTGATTACAAAGAGAATGGCAAAATGCCTTGATTTTACAAATAACTCCATATCTAGGCTTGACTTGACTTGAATTAAAAATGTAGAGTCCCTGCTTTACTTCACCAAGTACCACTAGCCTCTTCATTGAAGGGGTGTCACGACCCCAAACACTTAGTCGTGATGGCGCCTGTCGTGGAATCAGGCAAGCCACACATTTCATGGAAGCAAAGTTTGTTTTTCAGAATATTTATAAATTTTGAAGCAAGAATAACGGTAATAATCCATTTGAAAGTCTAATATCACTAAAACACAGTTTAAAAACCAATCCCAGATCTAGTGTCACCAAGCCACGAGCTACTATAAATACAATGTCAAAATGTAAAGTTGGCATAATAATGTCTGGAGAAAACGAAATACAATAGGAAGATAAAGAAGGAGAATTCGAGGCTGCGGTTGCCAATTGCTACCTCGAAGACTCTAGGGAATTCTGTCAGCCAATCAACCACTGCTACCGGGCCTCGATGAACCTGGATCNCAGATGAGAAATATGAAGATAGGTGCACTATTTGAAAATTTGTGAGATCCACTTGTAAGGAATTGAAGGAAACATGTCACGACCCCAAACACTTAGTCGTGATGGCACCTATCGCCGAATCAGGCAAGCCACACATTTCATTGAAGCAAAGTTTGTTTTTCAGAAAATTTATAAATTCAGAAGCAAAAGTATCGATAATAATCCATTTGAAAGTCTGATATCACTAAAACACAATTTAAAATCCAATCCCAGATCTAGTGTCACCAAGCCACGAGCTATTATAAATACAATGTCGAAATGTAAAGTTGACATAATAATGTCTGGAGAAAATGAAATACAATAGGAAGATAAAGAAGGAGAAATCGAGGTTGCGATCGCCAGCTGCTACCTCGAAGACTCCAGGGAACTCTGACAGCCAATCAACCACTGCTACCGGGCCTCGATGAACCGGGGTCTGCACACAAGGTGCAGGGGGTAACGTGATTACACCAAATCAAAAGTAACGAACCCAAATTATGGGCTGAGAGGTAGTGACGGACCAAACCTCAGCAATTACAATAAACAACGTACAGAAATTAGACATGTTAACAGTTTATCAGTAAATGAACAAAATATGCCAAATATGACCAGTATATATATATATAACCAGTGTGGAGATGCACACAGTGCTCACAACCCTCACACAGAAGTCCACTCAGTACCGTATATGGCTCTCAGGCCTAGGGAAGATCCATCCCGGAATGTACATGAACACCGGTGACCGTAGTCACTCAATACTGAGGAAAAGGACAATCCAACCCCACAGAGAAGATCCATCTCCGGAATACAACACTCGGATAAGATCCATGTCCAGGGAAGATCCATCCCTCACATATCATCAACTTCGAAGCCTTAACATTTGTACTTAACATGATTTCTAACATGTTCACATTTACCACATTAATAGAAGTTCGGATATCAATCCGTAATAGCTACTAGACGGTGCCATGGGATGAGCCAGGCCACAAATCACATGATGCACGCTCGCATGCCCGTCACCTTAATTATAGTCATATATCGTATAGTTCAGGGTTTCGAAACCTCAGATTCAAGTTTGAAAACGTTACTTACCTCAAAATCGGCTAAAATCCTAGCCCTCAATGCCTTTGCCTCTAGACTCGGCCTCCGAGTGCTCCAAATCTAAAAAAAATAATATTTATACCATCAATATATGCTAATGAACAAGACTCATTAGAAAAGTATCAAATTTAAACCAAAATCCCGAAATTGGCCAAACCCGACTCCCGAGCCCACATCTCGGAATCCGATAAAATTACATCACCCGAACCCTCATTCTCCCACGATTCTATACATACTAAGAACATCGAAATCGGACCTCAAATGACCCCTCAAATCCCCAATTTAAAGTCTCCAATTACAAGCCCTAATTTCCCAATTTTTTTCACTAATTTCCATAATTTTCACCCCCAACCATTCAAACAATCACATATAAACGAGTTTTAGGTCCAAACGTCTTACCTACAAGAAGAACCCTCGAATTTCCTCTAAAAATCCTTCAAAAAGCTTCAAACCCGTGTAAAAATGGTGGAAGAATGACCAAAATCCACTAAGGGTTCTTTTTATACTTTCTGCCCAGGAAAATCGCACCTGCGATCCCAAGTGCGCACCTGCGGAATTTCATTTAAAATCCATAACCCGCACTAGCGATCATACTACCGCACCTACTCCGAAGGTGCGGCCCAACCTCCGCATCTGCGGTCCTTCACCAGCCCTCAATTTTCCGCATCTGCGACCCCTTGTCCACTTCTGCGGGCTCGCACCTGCGGTCCCCTACTCGCAGGTGCGGAAACACCAGAAAGTTTCACACCAGCAACCTTAAAATTTTCTAAAACTCTCCGATGGCCATCTAAAATCACCGCGAGCCCCTCGGGACCCCAACCAAAAGTACCAACCAGTCATAAATGATAACCCGGAGTTAGTCAAACCCCCGGAACATCCTCCCACGAGTCTATACATACCAAGAACATCAAAATCGGACCTCAAATTACCCCTCAAATCCCCAATTTAAAGTCTCCAATTACAAGCCCTAATTTCCCAATTTGTTTTCACTAATTTCCATAATTTTCACCCCCAACCAGTCAAACAATCACATATATATGAGTTTTAGGTCGAAAAGTCTTACCTCCAAGAAGAACCCTCGAATTGCCTCTTAAAATTCTTCAGAAAGCTTCAAACCCGTGTAAAAATGGCGGAAGAATGAACAAAATCCGCTAAGGGTTCTTTTTATACTTTCTTCCCAGGAAAACCACACATGCCGTCCATTTCATCGCACCTGCGGTCCCAGGAGCGCACCTGCAGAATTTCAACTAAAAGCCAAAACTCGCACTTGCGATCATACTACCGCACCTGCGACTCCGCAGGTGCGGCCCAACCTCCACATCTGCGGTCCTTCACCAGCCCTCAATTTTCCTCATGTGCGACCGCTTGTACGCTTCTGTAGGCTCTCACCTGCGGTCCCCTACCCGCAGGTGCGGAAACACCAGAAGGTTTCGTACCAGCAACCTTAAAAGTTTCCAAAACTCCCCGATGGCCATCTGAAATCACCTCGAGCCCCTCGGGACCCCAACCAAAAGTACCGACCACTCATATATGATCTCACGGACTTAGTCGAACCCCTGGAACACCCAAAATAACATCAAAACATCTAATCAACCCATGATTCAAGCCTAAGGATCTTCAAACTTCCGAAAATCACTAACAAGGCCGAAACTAACCAAACCTCGTCCGAAAGACCTGAAAATTTGCACGCATATCCAAAATGATACTACGAACATGTTCCAACTTTCGGAAATCCATTCCAACCTCGATAACTAATTTTCCACTGCCGACCGGAATTTTCCAAAAACTCAATTTTGCCAATTCAAGCTTAATTCTACTCCGGACCTCGAAACCACATTCCGAACACACTCCTAAGTTCAAAATCACCTAACGAAGCTATCCGGGCCATAAAATCTACATTCCAAGGTCGTTTACCTATAAGTCAACTCCCTGTTGACTTTTTCAACTATTAAGCCAATTTAAGAGACTAAGTGTCGCAATTACCACTACGACCACTCCGAACCCAAAACAACTGAACCCAAAACAACCGACCCCACACATCACGAAGAGGTAAAATAACATATGACAAAGATGAAACAGGGGAAATGGGGCTAACTTCACGGAACGACCGGTCGGATCGTTACATTCCCCCCATCTTAAACAAATGTTCGTCCTCAAACGAATCTAGAAACATATGTGGAGTCTCAAATAGGTGAGGATGTCTACTCCGCATCTCCTGCTCAGTCCCAGGTGTCCTCATCCACCGGTTGCCCTCTCCACTGCACCCTTACTGAAGCTAGATCCTTAGACCTCAACCTTCTGACATGTCGACCCAAAATAGCCACTACCTCTACCTCATATGACATATCACCCTCAAGCTGAACTGAGCTGAAGTCCAAAACATGAGACGGGTCGCCAACATACTTCCAAAGCATAGAAACATGAAACACCGGATGATCACTCGATAAGCTGGGTGGCAAAGCAAGTCTATAAGCCACCTCTCCAACCCTCTAAACCACCTCAAAAGGCCCAATGAACCGGGGACTCAACTTTCCCCTCTTCCCGAATCGCATAACACCATTCATGGTGACACCTTCAGCAAAACCTTGTCTCCAACCATAAAAGACACATCCCAGATCTTCCGGTCCGCATAACTCTTCTGCCTAGACTGCGCCGTGCGAAGCCGCTCCTAAATCAACATCACCTTATCCAATGCATCCTGAACCAAATCTGTGCCTAATAGCCTGGCCTTACCCAGCTCAAACCAGCCAACCGGAGATCTACACCTCTCCCATATAAAGCTCATACATAGCCATCTGGATACTCGACTGATAACTATTATTATATGCAAACATCACGAGTGGCAGAAGCTGGACCCCTGAACCCCCAAAATCAATGACACATGCACGCAACATGTCCTCCAAAATCTGAATAGTGCGCTCTGACTAACCGTCAGTCTGAGGGTGAAATGATGTGCTCAACTCGACTTGAGTACCGAACTCTCTCTGCTCGACTTGAGTACCGAACTCTCTCAACTCTCTCGTCAGTCTGAGATGTGAACTGAGTACCTCTGTCTGAAATGATTGAAACTGGAATACCATGCAACCGGACAATCTCTCTATTATAAATCTAGGCTAACCACTCCGAAGAATAAGTAGTACCAAAAGGAATGAAGTGCGCAGACTTGGTCAACCGATCCACAATAACCCATATAGCATCGAACCTCCTCGAAGTCCGTGGGAGCCCAACTACAAAGTCCAGGTGATCCGCTCCCACTTCCACTCCGGAATATCCAACCTCTGATGCAACCCACCTGGTCTCTGGTGTTCATACTTGACCTGCTGACATTTGAGACACCAAGCTACAAACTCAACAATATTCTTCTTCATCCGCCTCCACCAATAATGCTGTCTCAGATCCTGATACATCTTCGCGGCACCCGGATGGGTGTAATACCGCGAGCTATAGGCCTCTGCTAGAATTAACTCTTGAAGACCATCCACATTGGGCACACAAATCCAACCCTGCATCCTCATAACCCCATCATCACCAATCACTACATCCCTGGCATCACATCATCGGACCCTGTCCTGAAGAACGAGCAAGTGTGGGTCATCATACTGGCGCTCTTTGATCCGATCATAAAGAGAAGACCTGGAGGCTACACGAGCCAATACCCGACAGGGCTCTGATAGGTCCAATCTCACTAACTGGTCCGCTAAGGCCTGAACATCACGTGCTAATAGTCTCTCTGCTGCTGGGAGATATGCTAGACTCCCCAAACTCTCTACCCTGTGACTCAAGGCATCAACCACTACATTGGCCTTCCCCAGATGGTATAGAATAGTGATATCATAGTCCTTGAGAAGCTCCAACCATCTCCTCTGACACAAATTCAAATCATTCTGCTTAAACAGATGCTACAGACTACGGTGATCAGTAAAAACCTCACAATGCACACCGTACAAATAATGACCTCAGATCTTCAAGGCGTGAACAATGGCTGCTAGCTCGAGATCATGTACGGGATAATTCTTCTCGTGAGCCTTCAACTGGCACGAAGCATAGGCAATCACCCTTCCCTCCTGCATCTAAACACAACCAATGCCTATCGAGGTATCACAATATACGGTATAAGAACCTGAAGCTGATGGCAATACTAGTACTAGAGCTGAGGTCAATACAGTCTTGAGCTTTTGAAAGCTCTCCTCACACTCGTACGACCACCTGAATGGAGCACCCTTCTGGTTCAATCTGGTCAAGGGCGAAGCAATAGAAGAAAACCCATCCACAAAGCGACAATAATATCCCGCCAAACCAAGGAAACTCCTAATCTCTGTAGCTGAGGACGGTCTGGGCCAACTTTGCACCGCCTCTATCTTCTTCGGATCAACTTGAATACCCTCACTGGACACCACATTCCCCAAGAAAGCCACTGAGCCAAGCCAAAACTCACACTTGGAGAACTTTGCATAAAGTTTCTCCTCCCTCAGTCTCTGCAATACAACTTTCAAATGCTGAGTGTGCTCCTTCTGACTACGAGAATATATCAGGATGTCATCAATGAACAAAATAACAAAGGAATCCAAGTACGACTGAAACACATTGTTCATCAAATGCATGAACATTGTTGGGGCATTGGTCAGCCAAAAAGATATCACCATAAACTCATAGTGACCATAACGAGTCCAGAAAGTTATCTTGGGAATATCAGAATCCCGAATCTTCAGCTGATGATACCCGGATCTCAAATCAATCTTAGAGAACACTCTAGCTCCCTGAAGCCGTAAAAAAAATCATCAATACGAGGCAAATGATACTTATTCTTGGCTTTAACCTTGTTCAACTGCCTGTAGTCAATGCATATTCTCATGGAACCATCCTTCTTCTTTACAAACAACACCGGTGCACCCTAAAGTGACACACTAGGACGAATGAACCCCTTATCTAGGAGTTCCTGAAGCTTCTCTTTTAATTCCTTTAACTCTGTCGGTGCCATACGATACGGTGGAATGGAGATAGGCTGAGTGCCCGACACCAAATCAATACCAAAATCAACATCCCTATCAAGTGGCATGCCTGGCAGGTCAGCAGGGAACATGTCCGGAAAATCACGGACCACAGGAACAACATCGATAGTGGAAGTCTCAACACTGACATCCCTCACAAAAGCCAAATACGATAAACACCCTTTCTCTAACATACACTGAGCCTTTGTTGCGCCCCCTTTTTCCTTTGCTTTCGGATCAATCAGGGTTTTTGACATAATTGGGACAACTCATTTCCTTTTGGTATAAGGGATACAAGGATTTGAAGAGTCGCCACCTAACGAATTAAGGTGCGTTAGGGCACCTATTAAGGGTCACAATAACACTAATTGGACAACCAGAGATTGGGTAAGGGCTTAAAATCACTCCAAGGGGAAGGTGTTAGGGACCCCTCAAAGTATACAACTGTGGTTCCCGGCCAAACAAGCTTTGTGAACTTAGACAAGTAGCAAATAGGCAGTCAAAGTATGGAGAAAGATAGTGGTTTGAAAAGATTCGTAGTCTAAGTACACATATCTAAGCGCATACATGTAAAGGATAGGGGAGGGTCCTATAGGATCACATCAATGCAATGCCCGGTAATAACTCGTCAGTGAGGGGCTACACGTGGCATTAGCGCACCGGTCATCATATACATATCTACCCTTTATCCCACCCCTTAGCGGTTATTTAAGCGAGTTTTATTTAACGATCTCTATGCGTGTTGTTACTCGTCCTTTCCTTATGGTCTGGAGGAATTTAGGACCTCTAGATATAGGTAGTTCTAAACAGACCCCTAAGGTTCTAAAAAGGTAAAATTCTAGGCAACATGCTAGAACAAGTAGGACTTAACAAATAAGTGCAGGGAAAAACAGTTAAGAGGCCCAAGTTTACCTCCACAAGTAATGCACATATTCAGCACGTCTCAAACACAAACAAATTTTATTAGACAGGATCCTAAGACAGGATATCTAAGTTGATCAATGCACAAAAATATGCAGCTTTATTTCATAAACTCATAAACAGGGCCCTAATCAGTTTGCCTACTGAATTTTAAGCCTGTTAGCCTTTAAGCAGTAAACGCAATCAAGTAGTTTTCCAGTTTTAAAGAGATTGATTACCTAAGGCTTGCCTAAGCGTGGGATTGTGCATAACAACTACCAGAATTATTAAACAATGCAGAGGTTGTTTCACCTAAAGCATGCTATTCTAAATGATGTAAATTTGAGAATGTAGAGATTGTTACCAGTTTTATTAATAATAGACATGACAATTATATGTGAAACCATTTTGTATGTTTTCATAAATCAACAGTTTGAACTAGGAATGGTTAAGCAAATACACACGAAACATGGTATCTAATATACACATATAGATGTAGAATGGTTAAGACATAATTTCAAGACGCACAGAATCCCTACACCGTGGTTTCTAAAATGCACAAAGAGTTACAGGATGATTGAGACATTATTTTTTGAATGCCCAGGAGTCACTATTTTTATAATTATCCTAAGAGCAGGATCTCTAAGTGATAGGAATAAGCATAGATTAAGGACATGTTGTACGTTAAAGCAGTAAACATGAAAGCCCTAAAGACATGATATCTAATGCATGTTTGGCATGGTTTGAATGAACATGTTGGCCCTAAGCATAGATTCTAATGCAGATATAGGGAATGTAAAAGCCTAAGGTATGATTTCTACCCAGCAACATTGATAAAACTACATAGCTACCCTCCACATTTCACTAGCCATCCCCAATATCTGTTTACAAATAATTTTATAGACCAGTTGAATAAATTAAATAAATAGATAAAGGAAAAGAAGAAGTTAAACTATAGGGAGCCTGAAGCAAGCCCAAATGTACCAGATGTTCATACCCTAAATTATCAAAGTTTCATAGCCTTTCTCATGTTCGGGTGTGTCAGAGTTCCCTAAGGACCTCAAGGATCCCGGGCAGTGCTCACACCCAGATTTCATAACCAGACTGAGTAAGTTCAGTGTGGAAGAGACATCCTCAGTGCATCAGAGTTTAGAGGGATCTCAATGGGATCCCAAAGCAGTCACACACTGGAGGGGCCGAACTTAAGGACCTAAGAGTAGAGTGAGAGTGCTTGACATAATTTTGAAAAGGTTTAATAAGAAAACAATATTGAAAAAGAAGACTCAGGGGAGATAGAGAATTTTTACAGCATAGGAGTTGTTTAAGTAGTAAAAAAAATAGTTTGAACAAGAACAGTGTAGTCGAACAAACAACAGATCAACCATACAACAATCATATTCAAACTTGCTTAACAAACTTTCACACGGGGAAGCTGGGAACTAGGGACACATAGGGCATGTACAGTGAACACATAACATGCAGAAGCATAAAAAGTTTTAAGAGATAGCAGACAATAGGATTGGAATTTTAGCATTGCATAGGACCAGAATTGCATAGGGGGGCTTATGTGATTGGGAATAACTACGGTGTAGACATAGTATAGGATCATGGACCTTAGAGAAAGAAATAGAAGACACTGTGGTATCAAACAAAATTGAGCATATAATCAGAGTAGTTTCAGAATAACAAATTGTTTACAAAATATGTTTGTACCAGATCAGGTTAAACATGGAATTAGGGGGGGGGGGTGTATAGGATTGGAAGGTAACTGAATACTAAACAGTGAAGACATAGAAGTACTAAGCATGATCGAGTAGGATTGAGCATGGTATCAAACAACTTAAGGCAACAATTGTTCTGCACAACATGTGCATACCAGAACTAAGCAACACATATGTAAACCTTTAAAAACATATGAAAGTCACATTGAGGCAGACTTCAAAGGAAGTTAACATGTTCATAAATAGACTGACCCTAAAAGAGGATAGAACATGACCAGCACACAAAGTAAAGCAAGTTATCTTTACACATGTTGAGAAGCAAACTCTAGACAGAAACATATTAGTAAAATGATGAACTGAAATAGTAGAAGAAACACATTGGTTTGGAGCTTGAATTTGAAATCAGAACATACCAGTAAGAAGACTAGACACAGAGTGCAGAGCAATAGAGTGCAGCAATTAGCCTTGACTTGCAGCCGGCTAATTTGAGTAACAATAGCAAGTTACAAAAGCAAGAAGTTTAAGTGAGAGAGAATTGTGAACTAATGTGAGTTCGTGTGTCCAGAAGACTGTCTTTGAGAGTAGAAGAGAGCAATATAAGGTAAGAATCAGATTGTTTTCTAATTATAGAACTCAGAATCAACTAGAGTAAAATTAGTCCAAGTCTTCCCTTAATTAAGGGAATCAGTTTAAACGGTAAAGAACAGGTAACAAGTAAGGAAAGAAATCATGTATATCTTGAGCATAACAAATAAGAAAATAATTCAAACATAGTAGGTACAGAATAAGCAATTAGGGCCAGGTACATAAGATTCTAATTAAGGAAATAACATAAGAATCAATTAACAGTATAGTCAACCATACAATAAGGCAAGAAAATAATTTAAAGGTCGGAAATCAGAAAGGGTATTAACACATGAAATTAGGGATTCAGAGAATCGAACATAGTACTAATATAAAGGGAAACAATATAGACTTCCAGGAATAAACAGATAAACAGAGTGTAAGCAAACATAACCGAATCGGAAACCCTAATAAAACATTATTAGGGTAAAAAAAATCAGAAAACACTTAAATCAATCGAGGTATACTTATGAGAATCGAACACACATATAGCAGAATTGAAAAGCAAAGGTGAACTCAGGAATTATAACATAGTGTTAAAACTAAGGTTTTAACATAACAAATTAAGATTAAAATCAACTTAACAAAAGGTCGTTTAAACATATGAGAATCAGAGAACAACCTTAAAAAGACCAAAAATATTTTAAAGAAAAAGTTTCAGAAACCTTAATGGGAAAATAAAGCGACGCTTTGAGAAATCGAAAGTTGTTTTCACAAAACAAACGAAATAGCTCAGAAAAACCTCAGATCCTCTTACAGATCTAAGAGGTACATGAGAAGAGGTTAGGGTTTTCTAGAAAACAACCCAAAAATAGAGAGACCGGCTTAGAAACCCATAGATTTAACCGGAAAATAAAAAGATCTTACTCGATCGAGCCATGGTGGCCTGAGAATGGTGAGCACAGGCCCAGGGGGTAAGTGAACGGAAACTGGTCCCTTGAGGACCTCAGAGATGACATCATCCGGTCATGGAGGAGTCAATGAGGCTAGGGGTGGTGGTGAGAACCACCATTAATACCGGCGACGACGGCGAGCAAGCAGCCGGTGAGTGGAAGCCACGGTTAGGTAGGGGGTGTTTGAGAGAATGAGAGGAGTGTGACGGCGGGTGAGGATGAGAGAATGAGAGGAGTATGGGGGTATAGGTTAGGTTGATTAAGGTAAGTTTAAATCCGGGTCGTTGATCAAAATTGATCAACTGCCAAGATCTAATCAGAGCTGGGTCGGGTAGATTAGGAATTGGGCTTGGGGTTTGGGCTTGGTTTAATCAGATATTTTGGGCTGGTTTGATAGGGGTTGTTTAATTAATTTAGGCTAAAATTCAAATAGGAATGGGCTATTTGTTAAATAACAAGATAGTTTAATTAAAATAATTTTATAAAATAATTATTAATTATAAAAATGAATCATATGCATAAAAAAATAACTTAAAAATGATTACTTGGTATTTAAAAATATAAGGACTAATTTCTGGTAAAAATTGCACAAAAATTATATCCATGGGCTATAATTGCAAAGTTATTGCAGTTATAGCCACAAGATGCCAATTTGGCTAACTATGAAATAATTTGATCTTAATAGGACCATAAACAATCAATTAAATCAAGAAATTCTTTTGAAATCATTTATGATGTAATTTTATAATTATTTATTGGAAATAAAATACTGGACCAATTAATAAAATTGTAGAAAAATTATGGAAAATTACCCATTGCTAGTAATGCATGATTTTAAAGGTATATGTGCAATTAAAAATATTTTGGTAAAAATTGGGTATCAACAGCCTTCAGGTAAGAAATCACCCTACTAGGCATATACTCAACAGAACCTCTCCACTCGACCCTTAGAAATCCCGGCATCGCTAAATTCACGGTCTTAGCGTGACAATCAAGAACTGCATGACACGGAGATAACCAGTCCATGCCCAATATCACATCAAAGTAAACCATGATAAGTAATAACAGATCCACTCGAGTCTCCAGACCACCAATAAATATCACACAAGACCGGTACACACGGTCCACAATAATAGTATCGCCCACGGGAGTCGACACATAAACAGATGTAATTAAGGACTCACGGGGCATATCCAGAAAATGGGCAAAGTATGATAAAACATAAGAATACGTGGAACCAGGATCAAATAAGACTGAAGCATCTCGGTGAAAGATTGAGACAATACCTGTAATCACTACATCTAAGGCCATAGCATCTGGCCTGGCTGGAAGTGCATAAAATCGAGCCTGACCTCCACCTGATCGACCTCCCCCTCTAGGGCGGCCTCTAGCCGACTGACCCCCACCCCTAGCTGCCTGGGCGGGTGGTGTAGTAACTGTTGCTGAAGTTGAAGGCTGGCTCCTCTGCTGGAATGAACTACCCGAAAGACGGGGACAAAACCTCTTGATGTGACCCAGATCACCACACTCAAAAAAACACCTCTGGGCAAATGACAGCGGGGACTGAAGGGAACCCCTAGAAGCAGAATAACTACCAGAAGAATCACACACCGAGGAACCCTGAACTGATAGTGGCCGAGATGAACTCTAAGCTGGAAGAGCTTTTAATGAGGAACGACCCGGATGAGGGCTGCGGGGACCATGCCCCGACGAGGCACCACTGTAGGCTGGGCATACTGGCTGAGAAGGCCTAAATAAACGGCCTCTGTTGTGTTGAGACTGACCTCCTATATGAACATCACCAAAACTACCAGACCCTCGAGGCCTCTTGGCCTCCCTCTCGACTCGCTCCTGGCGGCGAACTGACTCAACATCTCTGGCAATGTCAACTACCTCCTCAAAAGAAGCGCTAGGTACCCTCTCCCTGGTCAGAAAAATATGAAGCTGATAAGTGAGGCCATCAACAAACCTCCTGATCCTCTCCCTATCTGTGGGAAATAGACAAATAACATGACAAGATAACTCGGAGAACCTCATCTCATACTGCGCCACGGTCATATTCCCCTGACGTAACTACTCGAACTCCCTGCGCAGCTCCTCTCTGCGGGCCTGCGGTACATACTTCTACAGGAAAAGAATGGAGAACTGATTCCAGGTAAGGGGCGCTGCATCAACAGGTCTACGCCTCTCAATGGTCTCCCACCAAGCGAGTGCAACTCGTGAGAACTGGAAGGTAGTAAATGGAACCCCACTGGCCTCCAATATCCCTGTTGTGCGAAGAATCCTTTGACACTTGTCTAAGAAGCCCTAAGCATCCTCGCCCTTAGTACCACTGAAAGTCGGAGGGTGAAGTATACTAAATCTCTCCAACCTGCGTTGTTCATTGTCTGCAAAAGATGGGACCACAAAATCTTGGGATGGGGCAATCGGCTAGACTGGGGATGGCTCCGGTGTCTGAAGCCCCTGGGTAACCTGTTTAGGTGTCGGGGAAGCTCGAGTCGGAGTGCCTCCCCCGGCCTGAGAAGTAGCAGCAGTAGTAGACATAGCGACTGCCTATGCAAGACTGGTGCACACAGTCAGAATCTAAGCAAGAGTCTCCTAGAGACCCGGAATCACAATAGGCACTACCGGTGCCTGAGCCCGTCCCGCTGGAATCTCAATGGCAGGGACCTGATTCTGAACAAAAGGAGGGTCCACAGGTACTGCCCCGACTGCTGCCTGCACCCCTCCCTCTGCCACGGCCTCGAACACGACCTCGACCTCTCGCTGGTCCAGCTGGTGTCTGGTCACCCCGATCGGTAGCGAGTCCTCACCATCTGTGAGAGAATAAAAACAACAGAAGTTTAGTTCCAGGAACCAACATGTTTGCACGACAGAATTCAAGAATGTGAGATTTTTCCTAAGGGTTCTGTAGCCTCTCGAAGATAAGTACAAACGTCTCTGTATTGATCCGCAAGACTCTACTAACCCTGCTCATGGCTGGTGAGACCTATTTAGCTTAGAGCTCTAATACCAACTTGTCACGATCCCAAACACTTAGTTGTGATGGCGCGTGTCGTGGAATCAGGAAAGCCACATATTTCATTGAAGCAAAGTTTGTTTTTCAGAAAATTTATAAATTTTGAAGCAAGAATAACGGTAATAATCCATTTGAAAGTCTAATATCACTAAAACACAGTTTAAAATCCAATCCCAGATCTAGTGTCACCAAGCCACGAGCTACAATAAATACAATGTCAAAATGTAAAGCTGACATAATAATGTCTAGAGAAAATGAAATACAATAGGAAGATAAAGAAGGAGAAATCGAGGCTGCGGTCGCCAGCTGCTAACTCGAACAAGATCCATGTCCAGGGACAATCCATCCCCACGGAGAAGATCCATCTCCGGAATACAATACTCGGACAAGATCCATGTCCAGGGACTATCCATCCCTCACATATCATCAACTTCGGACAAGGTCCATGTCCAGGGAAGATCCATCCCTCAATATCAATGCGCTCATTGGGGATGTAAAGACTTTGGAGGGGCTCCTATAAGCCCAAGCACTATATCAAGCCAACGAAGGCATGATCAAAGTATCGATGCGGTGTGCAGTCCGATCTCATAACCGTCTCAATAACAGGCTCTCGGCCTCACTCAGTCATTACTCTCAAGTCTCGCTCACACGGCTCACAAATGCATGAATCAGCCCGAAACAATGATCAATGTATATGAAATTAACATTACCAAGACTGAGGCATGAAATGATATGCTATGACAGGACTGAGTATATGAAATCAAATAATCACATAATGAGACAGTAATATACGACCACTCGGGTCTCAGCATTTTCAGCATGAAGCCTTAGCATTTGTACTTAACATGATTTCTAAGATGTTCACATTTACTGCATTAATAGAAGTGTGGATATCAATCTGTAATAGCTAGTAGATGGTGCCATGGGATGAGCAGGCCACAAATCACACGGTGCACGCTCGCACGCCCGTCACTTGGCATGTGCGTCACCTTAATTATAGTCATATATCGTATAGTTCGGGGTTTCAAACCCTCAGAACCAAGTTTGGAAATGTTACTTACCTCAAAACCGGCAAAATTCCTAGCCCTCAATTCCTTTTCCTATAGACTCGACCTCCGAGTACTCCAAATCTACCAAAAATCAGATTTATACCATCAATATATGCTAAAGAACAAGATCCATTCGAAAATTATCAAAATTAACCAAAAATCCCGAAATAGGCCAAACGTGACCCCCAAGCCCACGTCTCAGAATCCGATAAAATTTATATCACAAGAACCCTCATCCTCCCACGAGTCTATACATACTAAGAACTCAAAATCGAACATCAAATGACCCCTCAAACCCCCAATTTAAAGTCTCCAATTACAAGCCCTAATTTTCCAAATTTTTGTCACTAATTTCCATAATTTTCACCCCCGACCAGTCAAACAATCTCATATAAAAGCTTCAAACTCGTGTAAAAATGGTGGAAGAATGATCAAAATCCGCTAAGGGTTCTTTTTATACTTTCTGCCTAGGAAAACCGCACTTGCGGACCCGCACATGCGATCCCAGGTGCGCACCTGCGGAATTTCATTTAAAAGCCATAACCCGCACCTGCGATCATACTACCGCACCTGCGACTCCGCAGGTACAGCCCAACCTCCGTATCTTCGGCCCTTCACCAGCCCTCAATTTTCCGCATCTGCGATGCCTTGTCAACTTTTGCGGGCTCGCACCTGCGGTCCCCTACCCGTAGGTGCTGAAACACCAGAAGGTTTCACACCAGCAACCTTACAATTTTCTAAAACTCCCCGATGGCCATCCGAAATCACCGCGAGCCCCTCGGGACCCCAGCCAAAAGTACCAACCAGTCGTAAATGATCACCCGGACTTAGTTGAACCCCCGGAACATCCAAAATAACATCAAAACATCAAAACATTAAATCAACCCATGATTCAAGCCTAAGGATCTTCAAACTTCTGAAAATCACTAACGATGCCAAAACTAACCAAACCTTGTCCGAATGACCTAAATATTTGCACACACATCCAAAATGATACTACGAACCTCTTCCAACTTCCGAAAATCCATTCCAACCCTGATAGCTAATTTTCCACTGCCGACCGAAATTTTCCAAAAACTCAATTTCGCCAATTCAAGCCTAATTCTACTCCGGACCTCAAAACCATATCCCGAACACACACCTAAGTTCCAAATCACCTAACGAAGCTATCTGAGCCATAAAATCTACATTCCAAGGTTGTTTACCTATAAGTCAACTCCTGGTTGACTTTTTCAACTATTAAACCAATTTAAGAGACTAAGTGTCTCAATTCTCACTATGACCACTCCGAACCCAAACCAACCAACCCCACAAATTATGAATAGGTTAAATAACATATAACAGAGCTGAAACAGGAGAAACGAGATTAATTTTACCGGTCGGATCGTTACAAGGGGCCTGTAATGTAGCACCAAGACAAAAAAACATTAGGATGGAATTGAATTGAAGGCATAATTTGTGAACAAACACCAAATTATAATTGAAACTTACAACAAACAAAACTCTTTGTAGAGTGAGTTGAGGTAAAAGAGAAACCGATCCAAACTGATAAACTAAAAAATTAAGAGAATAGGGTAGAGTAACATGAACGAGCTTAGAGAAAGTCTGAATACTAAACAAACGTTTGGAATCAGAAGTCATATGTTTTGATGCTCCTGAATATAGTATCCAAGAAACACAATATAAAGAAACACTAATGAATGATCTAGAATGAGTAGAAGCCCAGGGAGAAGGAAATATACCAGCACAATTTGCTGAAACTTCTTCCTCATTAATCAGATTTCCTTAGTTAATAACTTTGACATTTTGAAGCAACTGGGACAAATTGTGATACTGATTTGCAGGTAAGACTGCATTACTCTTAGGAGTTGGAGCATATCTCTTGGATTTGGTAAACTTGAAGTCATATGGAAAGCCAATGAGCCTGTAGCAACTTTCAATGGTATGATTTTGTTTCTTACAATAAGCACAAAAATGGACAGGCTTCTTTCCCTCAGAGTTTTTCCTTTATGCATTAAACTTATTTTCTCCATTATATTGCTCACTAGCTAAGAAAGCTATCTCTCCAGTAGGCTTAGAAATTTGCACCTCCCTTTGCTTCTCATCCCTGATAAAAAGAGTAAGCATGGTTAATGGAGGGTAAGGGTGAGAGCATAAGCAAGCTGCTTCTTGTACTAGAGTAGGCATCATTGAGTCCCATCAAAAATTGAATTAGCCTTCCATCCTGTTGTGATTTGTATGTTTTGATCTTTCCTCCACAATTTTAATCGCAGGAACAATATCGACAAGTGTCTAGGCTGTCAAGTTCATCCCAAAGCCTTTTGATCTTGGTGTAGTATCATGCAATATCCAAAGTTCCCTGTACTGATTGACTGATTTCCTTCTGCAGGTTGTAAAGTTGAGGTCCATTGCTTTGTCCAAATATTTCTTCGAGTTCTAACCAGTTCTCCCTGGTTGTTTTAGAGTAGAGGGCACTCTATGCTATCTCCTTAGTCGGAGTGTTCAACAACCAAGATATCATCATATCATTTGTTCTAGCCCAAGGTTTGAAAGAATCACAAGAGATCTTGGGTTGAAGAAAGGTCTCGTCTATAAATCCCACCATGTTCTTGGCAGACAAGTCTATGAGGGTACCTCTCCTCCAACTAGCATACCCTTTTCCATCAAATACAGTGTTGACAAGGAGCATGCTAGAGAGTCTGAGGGATAAGTATAAAAAGGGTGAGAAGAGTCAGGAACAATAATCCCTGACTGAGCTTCAAATTCTGCTGTTTTGTTGACATGAGTAGCAACAGATGAATCAGAGGGATCTACCACCGCAATTGGTATTCACAAAGAAAGAAAGATCGAGGAAGGAAGATAAGGGAGGATAAGAAACAAGAGAGGAAGGATAGAAAGGATTGAGCTTCAATGATCTGATACCATAATAGAATTTAGCGACGTGATAAAGAATTTGCGTAGCTGAAACTTTTTCAGTGTATTGAATGAATTCTTTTTGTACAAGTCATGTGCATATATACAAAGAATGAAAGAATATTTTGCATAACTAACTACCCACCCGTGTCCTATGCTTATTTGTCTAGCTATAACTACCTATAAGATAAGTACAAAAATAAAAACAAGACAAATACATTTTATTTTCTGACTAGATTCTTCTAATTCCTTCTAGAAAACCTAAGCAGGACTTTTAGTGTATTGGGCCCAAGATGAAATAAGCAATCTGAGCCCACTTCTTGACTGACCCAATTTTGAGAACAAATATCAGAAGCTCTTCAGACAAGAGCTTCAGTTAACCTCGTCTGTATCAGACTCTTTCTTCACAAATGCCCTTTTATTCTCTTTGAGTTTTCTTTGCAATTCATTCTCACCTTCTGATGAAATCATATCACCAACAGTTATTCAATTGGGATTGTTACCATGTACGCTATGACCAAGCTCAATATTGAGAAATTTGATGGCAAGATCAGTTTCAACATCTAGAGAGTTCGGATGAAAGTCATTCTTACCCATAACATATTGAAAAAGAAGTTGCTTGATAAATAAAACATGCCCGCCGATATGAACGAAGAGCATTGGGATGAGTTGGATAAAAAGGCGCTTTCTATAATTCAACTATGCTTGTCCAAGAAGGTTCTGTATGAAGTTTTCCATGAGACTTCCACCGCGGGATTTTGGCTAAAGCTTGAATCATTATACATGACTAAAATTCTCGCGAACAAGATCCGTCAAAAAGAGTTTATACACGCTCCGTATGACTGAGGATACTCCTATTCAATCTCATCTTGATGAGTATAATTCTATTTTTATTGACCTAAAAATCTTGATGTTAAAATTGATGATGATGATGATGATAGAGTTATTTTGTTGGTTGTCTCATTTCCCTCTTTTACAAAGAATTTATGAAAATATTATATGGAAATCATAACACTCTTACTTATGAAGATGTTAAATCTAATTTATTGTCAATGTACGTGAGGACAAGGTTGAAAGTTTATTTGTAATAGGTATGAGTCATGTTAGAGGGAGTACTAGCAAAAGAACAATTCCAGACCTAAGTCTAGGGACTATAATTCCAACAAACCTTTCGTTATTGCAAGAAATTTGGGGATGATATTTCTGAATATTATAAATTAAAAGATATTGAGAATCAAGAAACAACTGTCTGCTGGAGCTAGCACTACTAGAAATCCAGAAAAAGCGACCACAAATACCGACCAAAGTTGGTCGCTTATCGCAATATACCGACCAAAACGCGTCCAAACTGGCTTGGTCGCTATTTTGGTGGTTCTTTTTCCTTAGCGACCAACTTTGGTCTCTAAGGCGAAAGGACCAAAAATTCCAGGTAAACAAAATACCGACCAACTTTGGTCGCAATATTATTTTAATAATATAAATTTAGCGACCAAAATTGGTCTGTATTTTTAAATTACGATTTTTTTTATTTATTATTATTCAAAATATAGCGACCAACTTTGGTCTCTAATCCAAATATTATATTTCAAATTCTTGAAAATAGCGACCAAATTTGGTCGCTTATTCTTAATTTTTTTAATTCTTTTTATACATAAGCGACCAAAATTGGTCGCTAATTTCCAGAATTTAACTTTTTAAAACAGAACAATGACCAAAGTTGGTCATTTATTTTAAAATCTGGGTTAATTTGCGACCAACCTTGGTCGCTATTGTCCAGAAATATTTTTTTAAATAGGTTAGCGACCAACTTTGGTCGCTTTTTTGGGCATAATTTTGGCAGAAACTGCCTATTTTGGCAGCTACACCACCTCCCAGCATACCAAATTCCCTATATAACAATATAGGGAATTTATACCAATTCAAATCCTACCAACAACAACAACAACAACACAACAACAACAACAACAACAATACAACAACAACACAATAACAACAACAACACAACAACATTAACAACAACACAACAACATTAAAACCAACAAAGTAAAGTTCAATAGAACTAACACATTAAACTAACAAATCTAAGTTAACGCTTATTACAAGCCCATTCAAAAATCGGTTCTATTGTCTAGTTCAAAGTATATAAAAGTACTCAAGGAGTGTTTTGTACAATATCATTATCATCACCGTCTGATGAATCTTCATTAACAAGACGGTATAGAGAAGGGTCATTTTGTCGAGGACGGGAAGAACGATCACGGGGAGGACGGGACGAACGCTCACGTTCAAGTTGAGCCTCTGGCGATGACTCGCTAGACTGGGGAATAGGAAAAGTTCCAGAAGCTAGGAGAGCTTTGAGTTGAGCTTGCATTCCATGGTACTGAGCTTGCATCCCAACGTACTGAGCATCTCTAAGCTTTTCTCTTTCCTTGGCCGCTTCTAGCTCGGATGTGAGCTTTGTCACGGTCTCCCGCATAGCGCAGAGGCTCTCCCCATCAAGTTTCTCGCCTTTCGAGGAAGTCCCTATTCCTTGCATTCGACACTTATAGCGATGGAATTTCTTAGTAGGAAGCCCGTATACCTTCCCCCATTTTTCACCGCCAGCAGCCTCCATCCATATTCTTGCAGTATCCTCGTCCGAGAAATGAATTTTTAAAAGAAATTGTTTTCTGAAAAAATATAAAGGTTTTTGAAAATGAGATGTTATGTGAAACCTGTGGTATCGGGCCCGTATTATGGTTCTGGAGCCCGGTACAGGTTCGATATGATTTATAGGTGTTGTCTGTAAAGTTTGGTAAGAAACGGAATCCATTTGACATGATTTGGACCTTAAATGCAAAATTTGATATTTAAAGAAGTTTTGAGAAATTTCATAGATTTGAGGTTTAATTCCATGTTTATGATGTTATTTTGGTGTTTTAATTGCACGAATAAGTCCGTAGGATGTTTTTGAAGTTGTGTGCATATTTGGTTTTGAGCCCCGAGGGCTCGGGTGAGTTTCGGGTAGGTGTCGGGGTGCAAACACTTAGAAAAAACCTGTTGTTGGGGACTGTTTCTGGTGTTAGGTGTTTTGTACTATGCGAACGCATAGCATTGGTCGCAAACGCATAGCACAAGTTTGGGGGGGGGGGAGGAATTACTCTATGCGAACGCACCTAAGGGGGTGCGAACGCATAGCATTAGAGTGGGGCTGGGGGCTGGGTAGAGTTAAGCCTATGTGAATGCATCCCTTAGGGTGCGAACGCGGACCTGTAGGGAGATGACCATATGCGAACGCATCAACTGGTCGCGAACGCACAGGGTTGAGAGGTCTGGGGTCCTGGGTGGTGCGAAGTTTATGCGAACGCACCTGTTTGGGCGCGATCGCGATAGGTAGTGTAGAGTGACCTGTGCGAACGCAGAGCTCGTGCCGCGAACGCATTGAATTAAATCGCCCATTTATATTTTAAGTCCAAAATAGAATGCCCATTACGGGATTTTACCATTTTCCACAACCTTCTTCTTCTCCACACCTCCTTGGGCAATGTTTGAAGAAATGCTTCACCATAGCTTCATAGGTAAGTAATCCTAACCTCGTTTTCTTCAATATTTATCAACATCCATTAGATTCTAGGCCTAAAAACATGAGATTAAAGGTAGAAAATTAGGGATTTGGGTACAGTTCGAGCTATTTGATTATTTGGGAAATTGACCTCATTTTGGGGCCGGATTTCAAAACAAATTATATATTCGGGCTCGTGGGTGAATGGGTGATCGGGTTTTGGTCCGAACCTCGTGTTTGGACCAAGCGGGCCCGGGGTCAATTTTTGGATTTTTGGGAAGAATGTTGGGAAATCTATAATTAAGTATTGGAATTGAATTGTTTAGCATTTTTTGATGTTATTAAGTCGATTATGTCTAGATACGATTGATTTAGATTCGGGTTCAAAAGGAAAAGCGGTGCTTGAGGCTTGATTTTGATCTTTGGAGTCGAGGTAAGTGTTTGGTCTAACCTTAGCTTGAGGGAATAGGTGTTGAGTCTTATTTGTTACATGTTTATTCCATGTTTAATGTATAGGTGAGGTGACGAGTACCTATATGTCATTGTCAAGCATGCACGCAAGTCAGGTTTTATGATATATGTATTTTTCTTCGATATTCACTATGCTATGAAATAAATATCATTTTGGAGGCTATTCGATTGATGGAAATACTTGGTTGTGAACACTGTTGATTAATTGTTTGGTTGAGGATTATTTTGTTAAGTTATACACTTGAGCGAGATTGGTTATAGATGTGTCCCTTGCCGGGACGGTATTTATTTCTATTGTTGTTCCCTTGCAGGGATGTTGTGATTGTGATATATGTTGTTGATTTTCCTTGCCAAACTGTTGTTCTTGATATTGTTTGGGTGAGGAAGAGTGTAAAGCACGAAGGGTGATGCCGTGTATTTATTTATTGCATTGTGAGGATGAGATTGTAAAACCACGAAGGGTGATGCCGTGTCATGATATGATATTTAAAGAACGAAGGTTAATGCCGTGTCGTTTCTATTTATTTATTGTAAGGCTGAGAGTAAAAGAACGAATGGTGATGCCGTGTATTTATTTATTGCATTTTGAGGATTAGAGTAAAAGCACGAAGGGTGATGTCGTGCACTTGTTTTGGTGAGGACGAGAGTAAAGCACGAAGGGTGATGTCGTATACTTGTTTGTTTAGTGTTGTTAATTCCTGTTGTTGTTTTGATATTTAATTTGTTTCTTTGTACCGTTAGTTCAGCAATTGCTACCCCTTTTTCCCAGCATGTTCTCCTCGTTTTTGTACTTAACTGTTTACTTCATGTCGTTATTTCTTTTATATATTATTGAATTGCACATGTGTTTATTATTTGTCGTGTCCTAGCCTCCTCACTACTTCGCCGAGGTTAGGCTCGGCACTTACACAGTACATGGGGTTGGTTGTACTAATGCTACACCTACACTTCGTTATGTTGTGCAAATTACGGTACCGGACCCAGTGGACACTGATCGAGGGAGTATCCTTCAGTCCACCGGAGACACTGAGGTAGACCTGCAAGCGTCCGCAGGCCTTGGGCGTCCCCTTCCTTATTCCACTTCATTTCTGATTTTTGTACTTCAGAAACATATGTAATTACTTCTTTTAGACTATTTTGTGTACTATTCTTAGACGGTCCCTGAGTTGTGACTCCAAAGATCTGGGTTGGCTAGCTTAAAATACTTTGTTAAGTTTGTGGATTTAGCTATGTAAACCCTTATTCTGTTCTTATTTCATGTTGTTAATTATGGAAAGTTAATTTTAACCTGTTGTCATTTAATAGTAAAGGTTTTTAATAGATATGATTAAACGCGTTGGCTTGTCTAGCGGGTTCAACGTTAGACGCCATCACAGTCCCGATGGTGGGAATTTTGGGTCGTGACAAGTTGGTATCAGAGCTCTAGGGTGCTTAAGTCTCACAATTCACGAACAAACTTGGTAGATTCTGAGGGATCGGTACGGAGACATCTGCACTTATCCCCAGATGCTGAAAAGTTAGAAATGACTTCACATCTATTCATCTCTGTCGTGCGATTTGAATTCTAAATACTAATTGAGTTCTATTCTATTCTCTCGCAGATGGCGAGAACGCGTTCTTCCTCATTTACCGATCAGCAGCCCGATCCTCCAGTTGCAGCTCCTACGAGGGGCCGAGGATAAGGCCGTACTAGAGGTTGAGGCAAGGGCAGGGCTAAGCCCAAAGCAGCAGCCCCAGTGGAGGATCCTCAGGTAGAGTTTGCCGAGGAGATTCCTACTCATAAAGTCCCAGCTGGACCAGCTCAGGTCCTAGAGGGGTTCATTGCCACCCCAGTACTTCAGGACGCTCTGGTCCGCTTAATGGGCCTTATGGAGAGCGTGGCTCAGGCCGGTTTACTTCATACAACACCAGCCGTCTCTCAGGCTGGGGGAGGGGCCCAGACTCCTGCTACCCGCACACTAGAGCAGCTAGATTCTCTGTTCCAGACTCCAGCACCCAGACAACTGGACTAGCTCAGCCGGGTATTGTGGCACAGGCAGTTGAGGGAGAAGACATGTATGCCAATGATTTGTGGAGATTGGATCGGTTCACCAAGTTTTTTCCTACTACTTTCACTGGTGCACCATCAGAGGACCCACATGATTACTTAGACAGTTGCTATGAGGTTATTTGGAACATGGGGATCATAGACACCAATGGGGTTGATTTTTCTACCTTCCATCTTTTTGGTCCCGCCAAGACTTGGTGGAGGGATTATTGCTTGACCAGGCAAGCTGGATCTTCGTCTTTGTCTTAGGCTCAGTTCTCCAAGTTTTTCTTAGAGAAGTTTCTACCAGTTACCCAGAGAGAGGATCTTCGGAAGCAGTTTGAGCATCTCCAGCAGGGCTCTATGACAGTCACCCAGTACGAGACTCGGTTTATCACTCTGGCCCGACATGCTCTCATGATACTCCCCACAGATCGAGAGAGAGTGAGAAGGTTTATTGAGGGGCTGGCTCAGCCAATTAGACTTCAGATGGCCAGAGAGACAGGTATTGATATTTCGTTTCAGGAGGCGGCCAATGTGGCCAGGCGTATTGAGATGGTATTATCACAGGGTAGTGGTCAGGGGTCTGACAAAAGGCCTCGTCATTTTGGCCGATTCAGTGGAGCCTCATCTGGAGGCAGAGATTCTTTTGGAAGTGGTTATCCTCCCAAACCATTCTAGTCATCCCTTCAGGTATCCCGCAGTGCACCACCAGCTCCTATTAGTGCACCGCCACTTCAGAGCTTTCAGAGTGGGTATTCTGGTCGACAGGGAAAGTTCTAGGGCCAGCAGTCTTAGCAGCAGAGGTTTTGTTACTCTTGTGGTGTTCCAAGTCACATTGCTAGGTATTTCCCCCGAGCTTCCAGTAGTTCTCAACATTAAGGTTCCCGTGCTATGATTCCCGCACCAGGTGCACCCCCACCCCCTCAGCCAGCTAGGAGTGGAGGTCGTGGTGCCAGAGGTGGAGGCCAGACAGTTAGAGGTGGAGGACAGACTATGAGGGGTAGAGGTCAGGTCGCAGTAGGATGACCCAGAGATGTACAGATTGGTGGGGCTCAGCCCCGATGCTATGCTATTCTCGCCAGGCCTGAGGCTGAGGCCTCCGATGCAGTCATTACAGGTACGGTTTCAATTTGCAGCAGAGATGCTTCAGTTTTATTTGATCCGGGGTCTATATTTCCTACATGTCCTCATATTTTTCTCCTTATCTAATTATGCCTTGTGATTCCCTGAATACTCCTGTATATGTGTCTACACCAGTGGGTGATTCTATTGTGGTAGATCGAGTCTACCGGTCATGTATAGTGGTTATTGGTGGTCTTGAGACCCGTGTTGATCTGTTGCTTCTTGATATGATTGATTTCAATGTCACTTTGGGGATGGATTGGTTATCTCCCTATCATGCTATTCTGGACTGTCATGCCAAGACTGTCGCCTTGGCCTTACCGGGAGCACCCCGATTGGAGTGGAGGGGGACTCTTGGTCATTCTTCCGGCAGTGTTATCTCGTATGTGAAGGCTCGACGTTTGGTCGAGAAGGGGTGTTTGGCCTATTTGGCCTATGTTCATGATTTTAGTACCGAGGTTCCTCTTATGGTGTATGTGCCCATTGTTCGTGAGTTTCCAGAGGTATTCCCTATTGACCTGCCGGGTATGCCACCCGACAGGGATATTGACTTTTGCATTGATTTGGCTCCAGGAACTCATCCCATTTCTACCTTGTATCGTATGGCTCTGCCAGAGTTAAAGGAGTTGAAGGATCAGTTACAGGATTTGCTAGCCAAAGGCTTTATTAGGCCTAATGTCTCTCCTTGGGGTGCGACATTGTTGTTTGTTAAGAAGAAAGATGGCACAATGTGAATGTGTATTGATTACCGGCAGTTGAACAAGGTTACTATTAAGAATAAGTATCCTTTGCCAAGGATTGATGATTTGTTTGACCAGCTTCAGGGTGCCACAGTGTTTTCCAAGATTTACTTGAGATCGGGCTACCATCAGTTGAGGATTAGGGCGTCTGATGTCCCTAAGCCAGCCTTTCGCACTCGGTATGGGCATTATGAGTTCTTGGTGATGTCCTTTGGGTTGACAAATGCCCCAGCTGCTTTTATGGATTTGATGAATCGAGTGTTCAGAACCTATTTGGATTCGTTTGTTATAGTCTTCATTGATTATATTTTGATTTACTCCCGCAGCCGAGAGGAGCATGAGAAGCACCTTCGAGTCGTCCTCCAGACTCTGAAGGATAGCAGTTGTATGCCAAATTTTTGAAGTGTGAGTTCTGGTTGAGTTCGGTTGCATTTCTAGGTCATGTGGTGTCGGCAGAAGGCATTCAGGTGGATCCCAAGAAGATTTCAGCAGTCAGAGAATGGACTAGACCCACCTCAGCTACAGAGATTCGGAGTTTCTTGGGCTTAGCAGGTTATTACCGTCGGTTTGTGGAGGGCTTTTCATCTATGGCAGCCCCGATGACCAAGTTGACTCATAAGGGTGCCCAGTTCAGATGGTCAGATGAGTGTGAGGCGAGCTTTCAGAAGCTCAAGATAGCCTTGACCACGGCACTGGTGTTAGTTTTTCCCACATGTTCAAGGCCATATATCGTGTATTGTGATGCTTCACGGGTTGGACTTGGTGCAGTGTTGATGCAGGAAGGAAAGGTTATAGCTTATGCTTCACGTCAGTTGAAGGTTCATGAGAAGAACTATCAAGTTCATGATTTAGAGTTAGCAACCATTGTTCATGCATTGAAGATTTGGAGGCATTATCTGTACCGTGTGCCATGTGAGGTGTTCACGGATCATAAGAGTTTGCAATATCTGTTGAATTAGAAAGAGTTGAATATCAGGCAGTGAAGATGGTTAGAGTTGTTGAAGGACTACGACATTACCATCTTATATCATCCGGGGAAGACCAATGTGGTGGCTGATGCTTTGAGCCGGAAGTCAGTCAGCATGGGTAGTCTTGCTTATATACCGACGTGGGAATGACCGCTTGCATTATATGTTCAGGTCTTGGCCAATCGATTCATGAGATTGGATGTTTCAGAGACTGGTAGTGTTTTAGCTTACACTGTGGTCTGTTCTTCATTGTTTGATCGTATTCGAGACCGGCAGTATGATGATCATCATTTATGTGTTTTTAGAGATACGGTCCGGCACGGAGGTGCCAAGCATGTTACAGTTGATGATGATGGAGTCTTAAGGATGCCGGGCCGTATTTGTGTGCCCGATGTTGATGGTATTCGTGAGTTGATATTGCAGGAGGCCCATAGTTCTCGGTATTCCATGCATTTGGGCGCCGCAAAGATGTATCAGGATTTGCGGCAGCATTATTGGTGGCGGAAGATGAAGAAAGATATTGTGGCATATGTAGCTCGGTGCTTGAACTGTCAGCAGGTTAAGTACGAGCATCAGAGACCCGGTGGTTTGATGCAGCAGATTGAGCTTCCCGAGTGGAAGTGGGAGCGTGTTACCATGGATTTCGTAGTTGGGCTCCCACGGACTCAGAGGATGTTTGATGCGATGTGGGTCATTGTGGATAGGCTGATCAAGTCAGCACACTTCATTCCTGTATCGGTTTCGTATTCTTCGGAGAAGTTGGCAAAGATCTACATCAGGGAGATTGTTCGCCTGCATGGTGTGCCCGTATCCATTATTTCTGACTGATGCACTCAGTTTACCTCCCATTTCTAGATAATATTTCAGCATGAGTTGGGCACACGAGTTGAGTTGAGCACAGTGTTCCATCCTCAGACAGACAGTCAGTCCGAGCGTACTATTCAGATCTTGGAGGATATGTTGCGAGCTTGTGTCATTGACTTTGGAGGTTCATGGGACCAGCTTTTTGCCTTTAGCTGAGTTTTCCTACAACAACAACTATCGATCGAGCATTCAGATGACTCCTTATGTGGCATTGTATGGTAGGCGGTGTCGGTCACCAGTTGGGTGGTTCAAGCCGGGAGAGGCTAGATTTTTGGGTACAAAGTTAGTCCAGGATGCCTTGGACAAGGTGAAGATCATTAAGGATAGAATTCGTACAACTCAGTCCAGGCAGAAGAGTTATGCAGACCGTAGAGTTCGTGATTTTGCATTCATGGTTGGTGACCGGGTATTGCTTCGGGTGTCACCCATGAAGAGCGTGATGAGGTTCGGGAAGAAGGGCAAGTTGAGCCCTAGGTACATTGGTCCATTTGAGATTCTTGAGAAGGTAGGAGAGGTGGCCTACAGACTTGCTTTACCGCCGAGTATCAGCTGTGCATCCGGTGTTTCATGTATTTATGCTTCAGAAGTATATTGTCGATCCATCTCATGTGCTAGACTTCAGCAGTGTCCAGTTGGACATGGATTTGACTTATGAGGAGGAGTTGGTAGCCATATTATCCTAGCAGGTTCGACAGTTGAGATCGAAGAGTTATCCTTCGGTTCGTGTTCAGTGGAGAGGTCACCATGTTGCGACAGCTACTTGGGAGTCCGAGTCCGATATGCGGAGCCGATATCCCCATCTTTTCTCAGATTTAGGTACCTTTCTATGTCCGTTCGAGGACGAACGTTTGTTTTAGAGGTGGAGATTGTGATGACCCGAAAGTTCATCTCGTGTATTTCTAGCTAAATCTGTGTTTTGAGGTCATGAGAACCTCCTTTTATCTCACCTCGATGTGTGTGCGCAGCCTGGGCGTGTAGCCGGGAAGCCATTATGTGAAAAACTGATAAAACAATAATTTTATGTTAAAATTTGAAGTAAAGTTGACTTTGGTCAACATTTTTGGTAAACGGACCCGGACCCGTGATCTGACGGTCCCGGAGGGTCCGTAGGAAAATATGGGACTTGGGCGTATGCCCGAAATCGAATTCCGAGGTCCCAAGTCCGAGAAATGAATCTTTAAAAGAAATTATTTTCTGAAAAATATAAAGGTTTTTGAAAATGAGATGTTATGTGAAACCTGTGGTATCGGGCCCCTATTATAGTTCCGGAGCCCGGTACAGGTTTGATATGATTTATAGGTGTTGTCTGTAAAGTTTGGTAAGAAACGGAATCCATTTGACGTGATTTGGACCTTAAATGCAAAATTTGATGTTTAAAGATGTTTTGAGAAATTTCATTGATTTGAGGTTTAATTCGATGTTTATGATGTTATTTTGGTGGTTTAATTGCACGAATAAGTCCGTAGGATGTTTTTGAAGTTTTTTGCATATTTGGTTTTGAGCCCCGAGGGCTCGGGTGAGTTTTGGGTAGGTGTCGGGGTGCAAAAACTTAGACAACATCTGGTGTTGGGGACTGTTTCTGGTGTTAGGTGTTTTGTGCTATGCGAACGCATAGCATTGGTCGCGGACGCATAGCACAAGTTTGGGGGGGGAGAAGGAATTACTCTATGCGAACACACCTAAGGCGGTGCGAACGCATAGCTTTAGAGTGGGGCTGGGAACTGGGTAGAGTTGAGCCTATGCGAACGCATAGCTTTAGAGTGGGGCTGGGGACTGGGGACTGGGTAGAGTTGAGCCTATGCGAACGCATAGCTTTAGAGTGGGGCTGGGGACTAGGTAGAGTTAATCCTATGCGAACGCATCCCTTAGGGTGCGAACGCGGACCTGTAGGGAGATGACCATATGCGAACGCATCAAGTGGTCGCGAACGCACAGGGTTGAGAGGTTTGGGGGGCTGGGTGGTGCGAAGCTTATGCGAACGCACCCGTTTGGGCGCGATCGCGGTAGGTAGTGTAGAGTAGCCTGTGCCAACGCAAAGCTCGTGCCGCGAACGCATTGAATTAAATCGCCCATTTATATTTTAAATCCAAAAACAGAATGCTCATTACGGGAATTTACCATTTTTCACAACCTTCTTCTTCTCCACACCTCCTTGGGCAATTTTTGAATAACTTCTTCACCATAGCTTTATAGGTAAGTAATCCTAACCTCGTTTTCTTCAATATTTATCAACATCCATTAGATTCTAGGCCTAAAAACATGGGATTAAAGGTCGAAAATTAGGGATTTGGGTAGAGTTAGGGCTTTTAGATTATTTGGGAAATTGACCTCGTTTTGGGGTTGGATTTCAAAACAAATTATATATTCGGGCTCGTGGGTGAATGGGTGATCGGGTTTTGGTCCGAACCTCATGTTTGGACCAAGCAGGCCTGGGGTCGATATTTGGATTTTTTGGAAGAATATTGGGAAATCTATAATTAAGCATTGGAATTGAATTGTTTAGAATTTATTGATGTTATTGAGTCGATTATGTCTAGATACGATTGATTTGGAGTCAGGTTCAAAAGGAAAAGCGGTGCTTGAGGCTTGATTTTGATCTTTGGAGTCGAGGTAAGTGTTTGGCCTAACCTTAGCTTGAGGGAATAGGTGTTGAGTCTTATTTGTTACGTGTTTATTCCATGTTCAACGTATAGGTGAGGTGACGAGTACCTATATGTTGTTGTCAAGCATGCCCGTGAGTCGGTTTTTATGATATATGTGTTTTTCTTCGATATTCACTGTGTTATGAAGTAAATTTCATTTTGGAGGTTATTCAAATGATAGAAATACTTGGTTGTGAACACTGTTGATTAATTGTTCGGTTGAGGATTATTTTGTAAAGTTATACACTTGAGCGAGATTGGTTATTGATGTGTCCCTTGCCGGGACGGTATTTATTTCTATTGTTGTTCCCTTGCCTGGATGTTTTGATTATGATACATGTTGTTGATATTCCTTGCCAAACTGTTGTTCTTGAAATTGTTTGGATGAGGAAGAGTGTAAAGCACGAAGGGTGGTGCCGTGTATTTATTTATTGCATTGTGAGGATGAGATTGTAAAAGCACGAAGGGTGATGCCGTGTCATGATATGATATTTAAAGAACGAAGGTTAATGCCGTGTCATTTCTATTTATTTATTGTGAGGATGAGAGTAAAATCACGAAAGGTGATGCCGTGTATTTATTTATTGCATTGTGAGGATGAGAGTAAAAGCACGAAGGGTGATGTCGTGCACTTGTTTTGGTGAGGACGAGAGTAAAGCACGAAGGGTGATGTCGTATACTTGTTTGTTCAGTGTTGTTAATTCCTGCTGTTGTTTTGATATTTAATTTGTTGCTTTGTACCGTTAGTTCAGTAATTACTACCCCTTTTCCCCAACATGTTCTCCCCGTTTTTGTACTTAACTGTTTACTTCCTGTCGTTATTTCTTTTATATATTATTGAATTGCACAGGTGTTTATTATTTGTCGTGTCCTAGCCTCGTCACTACTTTGCCGAGGTTAGGCTCGGCACTTACTCAGTACATGGGGTCGGTTGTACTGATTCTACACCTGCACTTCGTTATGTTGTACAACCCATTGGACACTGATCGAGGGAGTATCCTTCAGTCCACAGAAGGAGACACTGAGGTAGACCTGCAGGCGTCCGCAGGCCTTGGCGTCCCCTTCCTTATTCCACTTCATTTCTTATTTTTGTACTTCAGAAACATATGTATTTACTTCTTTCAGACTATTTTGTGTACTATTCTTAAACGGTCCGTGAGTTGTGACTCCAAAGATCCGGGTTGGCTAGCTTAAAATACTTTGTTAAGTTTGTGGATTTAGCTATGTAAGCCCTTATTCTGTTCTTATTTCATGCTGTTAATTATGGAAAGTTGATTTTAACCTGTTGTCATTTAATAGTTAAGGTTTTTAATAGATATGATTAAACGCGTTGGCTAGTCTAGCGGGTTCAACGTTAGACGCCATCACAATCTCGATGGTGGGAATTTCGGGTCGTGACATTTTAGTAGTTGCATTGAGATGTAATCACACTAAATTTTATATTTTGATAACTACTAAATCAATACTTAGTTTAGAAATGATACAACTTCGGGACAATTTAGTAACACATGAAATGTAGCTGACTTGTACTCCATATCACTCAAACTTCTATTTCTAACATCCTTAGAACATCGGACTGGTTTCTTGAATATGGACATAGGCGGATATAATAGATCATTCACACATTCGACTGTGTTCCTATTGGGCCTATTCCTAGCACATCTCACCTTACTCTCAAAATAATAAGAGCAAAAATGAGAAGTTTCCTTTGCAAGATAAGCTTCGCATATAGATCCTTCAATCCTATTCCTCTTCTTAACAAATTGTTTGCATTTGCTAATTGTCCTACATAATTTCAGGTTAGCCAAGAACATTCAAATAAAACTGAAAATTACATGAAACTTATAATATTACCTCTCAAAGGGATACATCCATCTGTATTGAACATGCCCTCCAAGTCGTGCCTCGTGTACAAGGTGGATTGGAAGGCGTTCCATCACATCAAAAAACCCACATGGAAATATCTTTTCCATCTTAGTAGAAGTTACATGAATGTTCTGATCCATCCGAAGTAGGTTTTCTTCCCTTAGTGTGGAAGAACACAAGTCTTTGAAAAACAAACTAATCTCTGTGATGGGTTTCCAGATTCTTTCAGGCAAACCACAAAATGCAATAGGCACTAAGGTCTCCATGAAAACATGACAGTCATGACGTTTCAAATGGTTCAACTTCCCTACCTCCATATTAATATTTTTCCAAGATTCGACGCATAACCCTCAGGCATATTCAATTTCGTTACCCAATCACAAATTTGCCGTCTTTCCTCCAAGTGAATGTGTAACTTGCTTTGGGCTTGAATATCTTACCATTGTTTTCTGTCTGCAAGTATAATTCAGGCTGCCTGCAATATTCTTGTAAGTCCATTCTAGCCTTCGAGTTATCCTTTGTCTTACCTTTAACATCCATCACTGCGTTGAACAAATTGTCAAAATAATTCTTCTCAATATGCATGACATCAAGGTTGTGACTGAGAAGATTATCCTTCCAATAAGGCAACTCCCAAAATATACTCTGTTTCGTCCAATTATGAGTAACACCGTATCCGGGGAATCTATAAGGTGGAGCTTCAGTAACTTTACTGAAGTTCTGGACCCTCTCCCAAATTTCCTCACCTGATAGTATCGGAGGTAGAGAATCATACTCCATTTTTTTCTTTTGAATGCATTTTTCATCCTTCTAAACTCATGATCAAGAGGCAAGAATTGACGATGACAATCAAACCATGATTGCTTTCGGCCATGTTTTATAGTGAACGCTTTACTATTTTCCCTACAGTAAGGACAAGCTAGCTTACCATCAGTCATCCACCCAGACAACATTCCATATGCAGGAAAATCGTTAATTGTGCACATTAAATTAGCACACAAATTGAAATTCTGCTTGGTTGATATGTCATATGTTTCAACACCATCGTACCACAATTGTTTTAGCTCATCAATCAAAGGTTGAAAATATACATCAATCAAACTTTTTGGATTACGTGGACCAGGGATAATACAATTCAAGAATATATATATGGACTAGTCATGCACAACTCGGGTGGTAAATTATAAGGTGTAAGAAAGATAGGCCAGCATGAATATGGTGTCGTAGATACAGAAAAAGGCGTGAAGCCATCCGCACACAGACCTAACCGAATGTTCCTTGGTTCACTAGCAAAATCTGGATATGTCCTATCAAAGAGCTTCTAAGCTTCTCCATTTGAAGGATGACACATAACATCAGGTGGTCTTCTATTTTCAAAGTGCCATCTCATATGAGAAGCAGAACTCATCGAAGCATATAACCTCTTTAACCTAGGTATAAGAGGTAAATAACGGCAACCATATTCCCGCTGGAAAGCCTCTTGAAACGAGGCTTTTCGCAAAATTTACAACTGTTTAAAATTGCATCATCTGTATAATATAACATGCAACCATCTTCACAACAATCAATTCTTATTGACGAAAGTCCTAACTTAGAAATGAATCTCTTTGCCTTATAGAAATCACCAGGTAAGTTGATATTAGGGTCAACTAGTTCACTCATAAGGTAAATGAAAGAGTCCATGGCTGCTTGAGAAATATTCCAATCAGATTTTATACTTAGTAATCTAACTGCAACAGACAGCTCAGAGTGCGTACTTCCTTCCCTTAATGGACGACTAGTTTCCTCTAACTGTTCAAAAAAACATTTTGCGTCATCATTAGGAGTTTGTTCAACAGTTTCATTGGGCTCACCCCCAAATTGCATCCCAAAAGCATGCGCAACCATATCATGAATTCTAGAATCACGATTTGTATTCTCCACCGACCTACTACTTTCACCCACAACCACGTTATGAAATCTCCCATTGCTGCCATCGAACTCTCCATGATTAGTCTACACAAAGTAATTCGCTATAAATACCTTCCTATAAAGATGAAGTTTAACTTCCTCCGGTTTTCCAAACCTCATACAGTCGCACCTAACACAAGGGGCACCTAATTAATTCTTCACTTTGGTATGGTGGAAGTTCTATTGCATGTCTAATAAAATCATCAACCCCTTCTACAAAATCATCCCGTAATCCCCGCCGATTAGGATAATTCCTATTGTACATCCAAGTACGATGTTCCATCTATACAAATAAAACAAAAACAAATTAATTTAGTTAATTCATATCCTAATCTTTTTTTAGTTAATTAATTCCATATCCTAAAGGCTCAATTCATATCCTAAAGGCTCAATTCATATCCAAAAATTTTAATTTATAAACTAAAATTACAATACATAAACTAAAAGTCCAATTCATATCCTAAAAGCTTAATTCATATCCAAAAATTTTAATTTATAAACTAAAATTATAATACATAAACTAAAAGTCCAATTCATATCTAAAGGCTCAATTCATATCCAAAAATTTCAATTTATAAACTAAATTTACAATACATAAACTAAAAGTCTAATTCATATCCTAAAGGCTCAATTCATATCCAAAAATTTCAATTTATAAACTAAAATTACAATACATAAACTAAAAGTCTAATTCATATCCTAAAGGCTCAATTCATATCCAAAAATTTCAATTTATAAACTAAAATTACAATACATAAACTAAAAGTCCAATTCACATCCTAAAAGTTCAATTCATATCCTAAAATTTAATTTCATATCCTAAATTTCAATTCATATCCTAAAAGTTCAAATCATATCCTAAAATTTCAATTCATATCCTAAAATTTCAATTCATATCCTAAAAGTTCAAATCATATCCTAAACCCTAAATTCTAACTAAACTATCAAGACAATACAAAGTATAATTCAAATCTAACTAAACTAAATTCAACACTAATTAAACTAATTAGTTAATAAAATTAATTAACATAACTAATTAAAACAAGACCTAAACTCTAATCCTCAATAAAATACAATGTTCAAAGAATTGAAACACAAATAAACTACAATGTTGAAATAATTGAAACTAAAACTAGAAATAATAAAGATTCAAGGTTATAATGCAAACCTAGTTTTTTTTTTAGGTTGAGAAGGATAGAGAGGGGCGGCAGTCCACTGGTGGTCAGCGATGGCGAGGCAGTGGTGGTCGGCGATGACGAGGCAGTGGTGGCGCGGGGTGGGGGATGGGATTTGGGTGAATGAAATAGAAAAGGCGAGGGAAAGAGAGAGTTGGAAAATTTTTGGGGAAGGAAATAAGAGAAATGGGGAGAAACCCGTTTTTGTCACTGGAATTAGGAAAAACGACCAACTTTGGTCGCTATTTTTGGTCTGTAAATAAGTTTTAACCGTTTGGTCGCTATTTTAAAAAAAAAATTAAATTGTTTTTTTTTTTGTTTTTTGGTTTTTAAATATTATAATCTTAAAAAAAATTATTTTTAGCTATAAATATTTATTTTATTTAACTACAATTATTATAAATAATTATTAACTATGTAATTACTTTTAATAGATTATAATAGCATCTATGTAAAGTAAATTTTTAAGTTATATTTAAGTATATGAGTAATTTCATACACACGCATAAACTATATTGTAATTGATGATCAATCTTATACATTACTACGTACGAATAATTAATGAATTGATAAACCAATATAATATTATTCTATTAATTGATATAATAGTATTCATTATTTGTATTATAACAGAGTTAATGAATTATATTCATTCATCACTAGGTTTAGCAACATCTAATATTTCATATTTGCACCATTCATTTTTTGAGATGATTATATATTTTTTGTACAATTATAACTTATAATAAAATTAACTTACAATTTTACATAAAAATAATAAATGCACGAAAATTAATTTATCAAAATTATACGCCAAAGTTAAGATATAAATTAATATTATAAATATATTACATAAACATAATTAGGTATATGTAAAGAGATAAATTAAAAGAGTCAAATAATAAAATATGAGTGAATAGTAATGGGGGAGATGAATAGTGTAACCCTATATTTGAGGGAACACTATTCATCGCCCATTATGGGGATAAAAATGGGGAGGGTTGGAGCCAAATTACCCCAAATATTTCCCTCGTTATGAAGAAATGGGGTAAGGTTGGAGAAGCCCTAAGATGCAAATACTCAGGTGAAGGTGGAGTTCCTAAGGTATCTAAAGGTACCCTTGTTATGTAAAAGCTAACCGTTGTGGTACTCTATGTGTGTTGCAAGGTTCAATTGTGACTGGTTCTGTAGTTGTTTCATTATCTATGCTTGATTCTGACATCGCCAAGATATAGCACATGCGCTTGGGCCATATGAGTGAGAAAGGCATGTATATCATGAGAAAGATGGGTCGTCCTTATGGTAATGTCATTGGTAAGTTAGAGTTTTGTGAACATCAGAAAAATATGTGTTTGTCAACTACAATTTACCGAATAAAGGCATTCTGGATTATATACATTCTGACCATTGGGATCTTAGACACAAGAATAGAGTTTATGCCACTTTTAAGAATTGGAAGATACCTTTTGAGAACCAAACTGGGAGAAAACTTAGGAAGCCCGGGACCGATAATAGTTTGGACCTCTATGAAGGTGACTTTAATGAGTTCCAAAATATCATGGAATTTTTAGACATCACACCCTTGTAGGAAATCCTCAACAAAACGGTTTGCAGAATGCATGAACATGACTTTTCTTAAGAGAGCCGGATGTATGCTCTCAAATGTTGGGTTGGGGCATAGATTCTGGGTTGAGACAACTTCTACGACTTGTTATTTGATAAATCATTCTCCACATTCCTTACTTGATTTCAAATTTCAGAAAAAGAACGATTCACTACTCCAATTTAAGAGTTTTAGATGTCCTACTTATGCATGTATTAATGAGGAAAAATTAAAGCCTTGAGTTAAAAACTAAATTTTATTGGTTATAAAGATGGGGTGAAAGGATATTTCTTGTGGTGTCCTGATCCTAAGTTAGAACTATTTCTATCCAGTCACACCAGGAGGACTATTTTATTGCTCGAGAAGAGAACAACAACAATGGATGCTAGCTACACTAATAGGGATGATTTGGTTGCGTATGCTATGTCTGTTGCACAGCAAGTTGATGAAAGTATGGACCTTCTTATTACTCTGAATCAACCTTGTAATGACCCGGTCCGTCGTTATGTAGAACCTGCATTTTTATTTGCCGTTATTGACTTGTTATAGATGGGTTACACTATTATTGATGTGTTAGAGTTGGTAGTCTTGAAATCAGAATGGTTGTAGTGAGAGTTTAGTCATTCAGTCTTTAAAATAGCCTTAAAATGGGAAAGGTCAACTAAGAGTTGACTTATTGGTAAACGACATCGGAATGCAAATTTTATGGCTCGGATAACTTCGTTAGGTGATTTGGGACTTAGGAGTGTGTTCAGAATAATTTTGTGATGTCCGGTGTAGAATTAGGCTTGAATTGGTGAAAGTTAGTTTTTGGCGATTCCGGTCGGCAGTGGAAAATAGGCTATCGGGGTCAGAATGGAATTCCGACAGTTGGAACAGGTTCGTAACGTTATTTTGGACTTGTCTGCAAAATTTCAGGTCAATCGGAGTTGTTTTGAATAGTTTCAGCATCGTTGGTGGATTTAGAAATATCAAAGTTCTTAGGCTTGAATCCGATGTGAAATTGGTGTTTTGATGTTAATTTTAGTGTTTTAAGAGTGCAACTAAGTTTTAATATCATATGTGAGGTGTTAGTATGTTTGGTTGGGGTCCCGAGGGGCTCGGGATTGATTTCGGGTGATTAGCGGGAAGTTTGGGTCTTGAAACATGCAACTTCAGCTGCTGGTGCTGGTGTAACCGCACCTGCGGAAGTTTGACCGCAGGTGCGGGCAGTGGGTCGCAGGTGCGGTTGAGAACCGCAGGTGCGGTCTCGCAGGTGTGGTCAAGAGAGTCGCAGGTGCGTAAATACCTGGCAGATAAATAAATAAACCCTCCGCGACTTAAACCTTATTTTTCACCATTGTTGTACGGAAAAGAGCTTTCGGGGACGATTTTGAAGAGGGAAATCCTTGTTCTTCATATAGGTAAGTATTTGGATCATTACAAATCGATTATGGATGATTATAGAACATAAAACCAGTGTAAATTTATGGAAAATCAGTAGAAAAATTGGGTTCTAGGGCTTGAGATTATGAGACCTTTAAGGGTCGATTTGAGGGGTCAAACGAATTTCGATTTTACTGTTCTTTATATGTACGGACTCGTGAGAGGATGAAGAACACTTTTGTATAGGAATTTCTGAGTTTCGGGACGCGGGCCCGGGGGTCGGGTATTGACCATTTTCGGAATTTTGAGCTAAATTTGATATCTTTCGATTGAAAATTGTTCCTTAAGCATATATTGACGATAAAAATCTGAACTTGGTAGATTTGGAGCCTTCAGAGGTTGATTCGAGAGGCAAGCGCATTGCGGAATAGTTTTCGGGCTAATTTTGAGGTAAGTAATGTCTTTAAATCCTGTCTTGAGGGTATAAAACCCCGGACTATGCACCCTTTCACGGGGTTTGAAATGAAAAGGTTAGAACTTTGAAAATATCTTCCGTATTTAGGAACTATTGAGTTGCGAAATCGATTTTTAAGCCTTTGCTTAATTAGTATTCATATATTATGATATGTTTGGGCGGTAAGCCGTGCTTGGGGCCTAGTGCCGATCTGTTTTCCCCTTGAGGGTTGTGTTTACTATATTTTCCTCACAGATATGCTATGATTTTACACTGAGTCTTTTCCTGATAAATTATTTTGACACTCAGAGTATTTGATACTATTTATTGAAAAATGAAACACTGTTTTGGGTCGAGAACCCAGTATGTTTATGGCCTAAGGGCAAATTGAGAGTGTCTGACTGAGTGGTGAGGAGGCTTTTCGGCCTTATGTTATTATTGCGCTTGGGATATAGGAGCCCCTCCGGAGTCTGTAACACACCCCCAGTGAGCGCCGGTACCGATTGAGTGATGATGATTGATATTGAGTGATGATGATTGATACTGAGTGATGATTGATACTGAGTGATGATTATTGCCCGCCGGGCTGTTACTGAGTGATTGAGAGAATGCCTCAGGGGCAACTTTTTGAGAAATGATTTTGGCCCGAGGGGCAGATTATGATAATTTTTACTAAGTTTTCGAACTATGAATTACTTCGTTTTCAAACTGGCTTTTACAGAGAATTTTACCGAGATATACGTATATTACACTTTTTTTCAAAGGTTTTCTGGAAACTGATTTCGAATTTATTATTTGATGAATACTATATGGTACTTGGTGTTTTACTGGTTTTGTGGAATTGTGTATCTGTACANTGTTCTGTGTGTTTATATTACTCAGACTGTGATTTATTTTCATTACTACTGAGTTGGCGTACTCATAAAGACTCTTTGTGCCTCTGTGCACAGATCCAGGTACTAGCTCGCAGCAGTAGCTGACGTAGGTTCGATAGCAGCATTTCACGGGATTTCGAGGTAGCTGTCCAGCGTCCACAACTTCTCCATTTCCCTTCCCTATTTAGCTTTGGTATTTGATTCAGAGACATATATTATAGTTTTAGCAAAGTTAGATTTACTTATTCTTTGATGCTCATGACTATTGACTCTAGTTCTTGGGAGGTTTGTTTAGGCTAATATGGAAACGCTAAGACTTAATTATATGATTTGATGCTATGGTTGCATGCTTATTATTGAATTATGAACTCTTATAATTGAATAGAAATGTATTATTGTGATGGTTGGCTAGCCTAGTTCCACGATAGGCGCCATCACGGCCTGTTAGGAGTTGGGGTCGTGACAAGTTGGTATCAGAGCACTAGGTAACATAGGAATCAATGGTCATGAGCAGGTTTAGTAGAGTCTTGCGGATCAGTACGGAGACGTCTGTACTTATTTATCGAGAGGCTGCAGAACTTTTAGGAAACATCTCTATTTTCTTGAACTCTTTCGTGCCAATCTATTGATTCTTGAAATATAAACTCATGTTGTTTCATTCTCTCACAGATGGTGAGGACACGCAATACCGATCAGGGTGACCAGACACCAGCTAGACCCACGAGGGGTCGAGGCCGTGGTAGAGGTAGGGGACCAGCCCAGGGAGCAGCCGGGGTAGTATTACAGGATCCCCCTATCGTTCAGGATCAGATTCCCGCCAATGGTGCTCCAGCGGGACATGCTCAAGCACCGGCATTGCCTATTGTTATTCCGGGTCTTCAGGAGACCCTGGCTCAGATATTGACAATATGTTCCAGTTTAGCTCAGGCAGTTTCTATGTCTACTACTGCCACTGCAGCACAGGCCGGGGGAGGCAATCAGACTCCAGTTGCCCGGACACCTGAGCAGGCTGTACGGGGTATTCAGACACCGGGAGAAGCCCCTGCTCAGCTGGTTGCCCCACTTCAAGACTATGTGGTTCCAACTATGCCCGAGGATGAGCAGCGCATGATGGAGAGGTTCGGCAGACTTAAGCCTCCGACTTTCAGTGGCACAGATGATGAGGATGCCCAAGGTTTTCTGGATAAATACTAAAGGATACTACATACTGCGGGTATTTTGGAGACCAGTGGGGTCTTGTTTGTTACATTTCAGTTTGTGGGTGCTGCTTTTACTTGGTGGGAGTCATTCGAGAGGCGTAGGCCGGTTGGTTCAGCACCTCTCACCTGGCAGCAGTTCTCCACGATCTTTTTAGAGAAATATGTTCCTCAGTCCCATAGAGAGGAGCAACATAGGCAGTTTGAGCAGCTGCGCCAGGGAGAATTGTCAGTCACCTAGTACGAGATGGAGTTTTCTGAGTTGTCTAGACATGCTTCTAAGATCGTCCCTACTGACAGGGAGAGGATTAGAAGGTTCATAGATGGTCGTACTTATCAGCTTCAGATCTTGATGACCAGAGAGAGAGTGTCTGGAGCTACATTTGAGCAGGTTTTTGAAATTGCTCGGGATATTGAGTCGGTTCGTAGGAAAGATCGTGAGGAGAGGGAGGCTAAGAGGCCTCGAGGATCAGGTAACTTCAGTGGTGCTCCTCCAAGAGGGTAATTTCAACCTAACATAGGTCATTCATTTAGACCTCTACAGCCAGTTCGCCCAGCTTATAGCGGTGTATCTTCGGGGTAGGGTCCTCGTAATTCTCATCAGGGACGTTCATCTTTTAGTGCTCTTCCAGCTCAGAGCTCCGCCCGAGCATCATCTTATTAGGGCTCTTCTATGCATGTTCCGTTTGGTGGTTATCAGGGTGACAGAGGTTCTCGTCAGTTTTTATCTCCGGCTTCAGATAGATTTTATGAGTGTGGAGAGTTCGGACATGGGTGGAGGCAGTGTCCCCGTCGTCTTAGTAGTTCATCTCAGCAGAGGGTTCAGCCCTCGGCTTCACCAGTCACTTCACCACCTACCCAGGCTACTAGGGGTGGTGGTCAAACAGCTAGAGGCCGCCCTAGAGGGGGAAGTCGAGAAGGTGGAGGCCAACCACGTATTTATGCACTTCCTGCTAGGCCTGATGCTATGGCTTCAGATGCAGTGATTACATGTACTATTTCAGCTTTTCACACCGATGCTTTGGCTTTAATTAACCATGGTTCCACGTACTCTTATGTCTCATCCTATTTTGCTCATTTTCTAAATATGCCCCGTGAGTCTCTAGTTACTTCTATTCATATTTCGACTCCGGTGGGTAATACTATTATTGTGGACTGTGTGTATCGGTCGTGTCTTATATCTATTGGGGGTCTGGAGACCTGAGTGGACTTGATGTTACTGAGTATGGTCGATTTTGATGTAATTTTGGGCATGGATTGGTTATCACCATGTCATGCGATTCTTGATTGTCACGCTAAGACCGTTACCTTAGCTATGTCCGGAGTTCCGAGAGTTGAGTGGAGGGGGTCTATAGAGCATGTACCTAGTAGAGTGATTTCTTATTTAAAGGCTCAGCGTATGGTTGAGAAAGGGTGTGAATCTTATCTTGCCTTTGTGAGGGATGTTAATAGTGAGACTCCATCTGTTGATTCTGTTCCTGTAGTCCATGATTTCCCGGATGTATTCCCTAAAGACCTGTCAGGCATACCACCTGATAGGGACATTTATTTTGGTATTGACCTGGTGCCAGATACTCATCCTATCTCTATTCCACCTTACCGTGTGGCACCAGCAGAGTTGAAAGAATTAAAAGAGTAGCTTTAGGAACTCTTAGATAAGGGGTTCATTCGGCCTAGTGTATCGCCTTGGGGTGCGCCGGTGTTGTTTGTGAAAAGAAGGATGGTTCGATGCGCATGTGTGTTGACTATAGACAGTTGAATAAGGTTATAGTGAAGAATCGTTATCCTTTGCCTCGTATTGATGACTTATTTGATCAGCTCCAGGGAGCTAAGGTGTTCTCCAAGATTGACTTGAGGTCGGGGTATCATCAGTTGAAAATTCGGGATTCTGACATTCCGAAGACGTCTTTCAGGACCAGATACGGTCATTATGTGTTTCTGGTTATGTCATTTGGGCTGACCAATGCCCAGTCGCGTTCATGCAATTGATGAATAGTGTGTTTCAACCCTACCTTGATACTTTTGTTATTGTGTTCATTGATGACATCCTGGTTTATTCTTGTAGCCAGGAAGAGCATGTTCAACACTTGAGAATCGTGTTGCAGACATTAAGGGAGGAGAAGCTTTACGAAAAATTCTCTAAGTGTGAGTTTTGGCTTGGTTCGGTAGCTTTCTTGGGGAACGTGGTGTCTAGTGAGGGTATTCATGTTGATCCGAAGATGATTGAGGCGGTGCAGAGTTAGACCAGACCATCCTCAGCTACTGAGATTCGAAGTTTCCTTGGTCTAGCGGGTTACTACCGTCGCTTTGTGGAAGGGTTTTCTTCTATTGCTTCACCTCTGACCAAATTGACCCAGAAGGCTGTTCTATTCAGATGGTCCGATGAATGTGAGGAGAGATTTCAGAAGCTTAAGTCAGCATTGACCACATCTCTGGTATTAGTGTTGCCTATTGGTTCGGGTTCTTATACGGTCTATTGTGATGCTTCTAGAGTTGGCTTTGGAGCGGTGTTGATGCAGGACAGTAGGGTGATTGCCTACGCGTCGAGACAGTTGAAGGTGCACGAGAAGAATTATCCAGTGCACGATCTTGAGTTAGCTGCCATTGTCCATGCCTTAATGATTTGGCGGCATTATTTGTATGGAGTGCAGTGTGAGGTTTACACTGATCATCGTAGATTGCAGTATCTGCTGAGGCGGAAAGACTTAAATTTGCGTCAAAGGAGATGGTTGGAGCTTCTCAAGGACTATGACTTAACTATTTTGTATCATCCGGGGAAGGTCAATGTGGTGGCCGATGCCTTGAGTCGCAGAGCCGAGAGTTTGGGAAGTCTAGCTTATCTTTCAGCAGTAGAGCGACCTTTAGCCCTTGATGTTCAGGCTTTAGCGGGTCAGTTAGTGAGATTGGATCTGCCAGATCCTCCACGGGTGGTAGCTATCATGGATTCTCGGTCTTCTTTATTTGATCAGATTAAGGCAAGACAGTATGATGACCGACACTTATTAGTTCTTCAAGATACAGTTCGTAGGGGCGATGCCATAGATGTGGCTATTGGTGATGATGGAGTTATGAGGATGCATGGCCATATTTGCGTGCCCAACGTGGATGGTATTCGAGAGTTAATATTAGTAGAGGCTCACAGTTCGCGGTATTCTATACATCCGGGTGCCACGAAGATGTATCAAGATCTGAAACAACAGTATTGGTGGAGGCGGATGAAAAGAGATATTGTTGAGTATGTAGCACGGTGTCTCAACTGCCAGCAGGTCAAGTATAAGCACCAGAGACCAGGTGGTTTGCTTTAGAGTTTAGATATTCCAGAGTGGAAGTGGGAGCGAATTACCATGGACTTCATAGTTGGGCTTCCACGGACTTCGAAGGGTTTTGATGCTATTTGGGTCATTATGGATAGATTGACCAAGTCCGCGCATTTCATTCCTGTCAGTACTACTTATACTTCAAAGCGGTTAGCTGGTATTTACATTAAGGAGATTGTCCGGTTGCATGGAGTTCCGGTTTCTATTATTTCTGACAGAGGTACTCAGTTCACATCTCAGTTTTGGAGAGCTGTACAGAGAGGTATGGGTACTGATGTAGAGTTGAGCACTGCATTTCACCCTTAGACCGACTAGCTATCGGAACGGACTATTCAGATATTGGAGGATATGTTACGGGCTTGTGTGATTGATTTTGGTGGTTCATGGGATCGGTTTCTGCCACTAGAGGAGTTTGCATATAATAACAACTATCAGTCCAGTATTCAGATGGATCCGTATGAGGCTTTATATGGTAGGAGGTGTAGATCTCCAGTTGGTTGGTTCGAGCCTGGTGAGGCCAAGTTGTTGGGCACAGATTTGATTCAGGATGCGTTGGAGAAGGTGAAGTTGATTCAGGAACGACTTCGCACGGCGCAGTCTAGGCAGAAGAGTTATGCAGACCAGAAGGTACGGGATGTGTCATTTATGGAAGGTGAGAAGGTACTACTAAAAGTATCACCCATGAAGGGTGTTTTGAGGTTCGGAAAGAGAGGAAAGTTGAGTCCTCATTTTATTGGTCCTTTTGAGGTGCTTCAGAAGGTTGGAGAGGCGACTTATAGACTTGCTTTTCTACCCAGCTTGTCGAGTGTTCATCCGGTGTTTCATGTGTCGATGCTCAGAAATATGTTGGTGACCCGTCTCATGTTTTAGACTTCAGTACAGTTCAGCTCGATGGGGTTATGTCATATGAGGTGGAGCCAGTAGCAATTTTGGCTCGTGAGGTCAGAAAGCTGAGATCTAAAGAGATAGCATCAGTGAAGGTGCATTGGAGAGGTCATCCAGTGGAGGAGTCTACTTGGGAGACCGAACGGGAGATGCAGAGCAAGTATCCTCACTTGTTTGAGACTCCAGGTATGTTTCCAGACTCTTCGAGGACGAACGTTTGTTTAAGAGGGGGAGAATGTACCGACCCGGTCCGTCGTTACGTAGAACCTGCATTTTTATTTGCCGTTATTGACTTGTTATAGATGGGTTATACTATTATTGATGTGTTAGAGTTGGTAGGCTTGAAATCAGAATGGTTGTAGTGAAAGTTTAGTCATTCAGTCTTTAAAATAGCCTTAAAATAGGAAATGTCAAATAAGAGTTGACTTATTGGTAAACGAACCCGGAATGCAAATTTTATGGCTCAGATAGATTTGTTAGGTGATTTGGGACTTAGGAGTGTGTTCAGAATAAGTTTGTGATGTCCGGTGTAGAATTAGGCTTGAATTGGTGAAAGTTAGTTTTTGGCGATTCCGGTCGGCAGTGGGAAATAGGCTATCGGGGCCGGAATGGAATTCCGACAGTTGGAACAGGTTCATAATGTTATTTTGGACTTATCTGCAAACTTTCAGGTCAATCGGAGTTGTTTTGAATAGTTTCGGCATCGTTGGTGGATTTAGAAATATCAAAGTTCTTAGGCTTGAATCCGTTGTGAAATTTGTGTTTTGATGTTAATTTTAGTGTTTTGAGAGTGCAACTAAGTTTGAATGATCATATGTGAGCTGTTGGTATGTTTGGTTGGGGTCCCGAGGGGCTCGTGATTGATTTCAGGTGATTAGCAGGATGTTTGGGTCTTGAAACATGCAGCTTCAGCTGCTGGTGCTAGTGTAACCGCACCTGCGGAAGTTTGACCGCATGTGCGGGCTCGCAGGTGCGGGCAGTGGGTCGCAGGTGCGGAGAGGTCGTAGTGCGGTTGAGAACCGCAGGTGCAGTCTCGCAGGTGTGGTCAAGAGAGTCGCAGGTGCGAAAATACCTGGGCAGGTAAATAAATAAACTCTCCGCGACTTAAACCTTATTTTTCACCATTGTTGTATGGAAAAGAGCTTTTGGGCCGATTTTGAAGAGAGAAATCCTTGTTCATCTTAAAAGTAAGTATATGGATCATTACAACTCGATTATGGATGATTATAGAACATACAACCAGTGTAAATTTATTGAAAAGCAGTAGACAATTTGGGTTTTAGGGCTTGAGATTATGAGACCTTTAAGGGTCGAATTGAGGGGACAAACCAACTCCGATTTTAGTGTTATTTATATGTACGGACTCGTGAGAGGACGAAGAACACTTTTGTATAGGAATTTCTAAGTTTCGGAACGTGGACCGGGGGGTCGGGTATTGACCAATTTCGGAAATTTGAGCTAAATTTGATATCTTTCGATTGGAAATTGTTCCTTAAGCATATAGTGATGATAAAAATCTTAACTTTGTAGATTTGGAGCCTTTGGAGGTTGTTTCGAGAGGCAAGCGCATTGTGGAACAGTGTTTGGGATAATTTTGAGGTAAGTAATGTCTTTAAATCCTATCCTGAGGGTATGAAACCCCGGACTATGCACCCTTTCACGGGTTTTCAAATGAAAAGGTTAGAACTTTTGAAATATCTTTCGTATTTAGGCGACTATTGAGTTGCGAAACCGATTTTTAAGCCTTTGCTTAATTAGTATTCATATATTATGATCTGTTTGGGTGGTAAGTCGTGTTTGGGGCCTAGTGTCGATCTGTTTTCCCCTTGAGGGTTGTGTTTACTATATTTTCCTCACTGATATACTATGACTTTACACTCAGTCTTTTCCTGATAAATTATTTTGACACTCAGAGTATTTGATACTATTTATTGAAAAATGAAACACTGTTTTGGGTTGAGAACCCGGTATGTTTATGGCCTAAGGGAAAACTTAGAGTGTATGACTGAGTGGTGAGGAGGCTTTCAGGCCTCAGGAGTGTGGAGAGGAGGCTTTCAGGCCTCAGGAGTGTTGTGAGGAGGCTTTCAGGACTTAGGAGAGTGGTGAGGAGGCTTTCAGGCCTTATGTTATTATTGCGCTTGGGCTGTAGGAGCCCCTCTGGAGTGTGTAACACACCCCTAGCGAGCGACGGTACCGATTGTATGATGATGATTGATATTGAGTGATGATGATTGATACTGAGTGATGATTGATACTGAGTGATAATTGATACTGAGTGATGATTATTGCCCGTGGGGCTGTTACTGAGTGATTGAGACAATGCCTGAGGGGCAACTGTTCGAGAAATGATTTTGGCCCGAGGGGCAGATTATGATGATTTTTACTAAGTTTTCGAACTATGAATTACTTCGTTTTCAAACTGTCTTTTACTGAGAATTTTACCGAGATATACTGATATTACACTTGTTTTCAAAGGTTTTCTGGAAACTGATTTCGAATTTATTATTTGATGAATACTACATGGTACTTGGTGTTTTACTGGTTTTGTGGAATTGTGTATCTGTACTGTTTTTTTATATTACTCAGACTGTGATTTATTTTCATTACTACTGAGTTGGCGTACTCATAAAGACTCCATGTGCCTCTGTGCACAGATCCAGGTACTAGCTCGCATCAGTAGCTGACGTATGTTCGATAGCAGCATTTCACGGGATTTCGAGGTATCTGTCCAGAGTCCACAACTTCTCTATTTCCCTTCCCTATTTAGCTAGAGACATATATTATAGTTTTAGTAGAGTTAGATTTACTTATTCTTAGATGCTCATGACTATTGACTCTAGTTCTTGGGAGGTTTGTTTAGGCTAATATGGGAACGTTAAGACTTAATTATATTATTTGATGCTATGGTTGCATGCTTATTATTGAATTGTGAACTCTTATAATTGAACAAAAGCATAGTAATGTGATGGTTGGCTAGCGTAGTTCTACGATAGGCGCCATCACGACATGTTAGGAGTTAGGGTCGTGACAAACCTCTTGGAAGAATTCAATAAAGTGACGAGTGACAATGAATAAAAAAAATTAAAAATCTCCATAAAAACTATTCTTGGTATTTGTATGAGTTGCTTATAAAATACCCTTATCATGTTAATGGCTCTACAAGAAAAAGATGCCATCCTCGAAGTTGAAAATCCAAGGTGGAAGGAACGATTGGCTATTAGAGGTAATGTTCCACGTGAAGGTACTGATTTCAATGAGGTATTCTCTTTGGTTGTTTGTCATACCTCTATTCATATTTTGCTTGCTTTATTTGATTTGTAATTGGAGCAGCTTGATATTAAGACTGCTTTTTCGCATGGAGAGTTAGATGAAGAACTCAATTTGACTCAACATGAGTTTTTTTTAGTTCCTGGAAAGGAACATTTTGTTTGTCAGTTAATGAAATCATTGCCCTCAAGAAAGCTTCTAGTGGTAGAAGTTTGACTCCTTTATGATTGGGCAAGGATACTCTAGGACTCAATATGATAATTGTATTTGCTTCTAATAACATTCAGCCAGGTCTGTTGTATACTTGTTACTTTATGTTGTATAACAAGTTAGATCGCTTCCCAGGCAAGTCACCTATTGATAACTTGAAGGTGAAACCCAATAGTGAGTTTGAAATGAAAGATTTCGGCGTAGCGAAGAAGATCATTGGCATGGAGATTTCCCTTTTTCTTTTCACTCTCTCGAAGATTTAAGAGACCGGTGGTAATGGTAACTCCAAAGTGCCGATTTGATATGATCTTGCTATAAAGATTAGTCTTTTCTTCATTAAATTGCTTGATTTTTGTATTGGTTGATCAATTTTGCTGATTGTTTGTTATAATATTCTTTATTTTATGGTCTAGGGTTTCGGTTTAGACTACATGTAGTCTTTATCCCTCATTTTTATGTATATACTTTATAGTTTGTCTTCTTGTTGTTGTTACATGCTTTCGTTTTGAGGTGGTCCCAATTTGTAGTGGTTTCATGCTTCAGGTATGCTAATATATTCGTATGGGGTATATATCTAGGTGTTCCTTTATGTTACTTTAAGGTTGTTGTTTTAATATTTTGAGGTGAATTTATTGTCTTCTAGTTAGGGTTTTTTCTCATAGGTGATTTCTAAAGTGGATTATGATTTGTTTTTTGTCTTAATGAGGAAAATGCCCTTGTTTTCTATGAAGTTGACTGGGATTCAGCATTTTTTATTTGTTTGTTAGCTAAGGTGATCCTAAATGTAGGACCCTTGAATCCAACTACTTCATTAAACTATTCTGGTGATTGGACCTAAGTGTATGTTTGCTCACTTTGTGAATTCTTTATGAAGGGTGGCCTCCAAACTATACCTTTTGTGAATTCTTTTGTACATGTTGTATTTCTTTATTCATGGGACCCTCTCTCACATGTCATTTTTCTGTTTACATTTATTCTTGTTTTTACTTTCAGCTTATATTGGTTCTTTTACTGTTTGCTAACCATTCTTATTTGCTATATTTGCTAGATTATTGGAGATGTTCTTAGTTGATTTAATATTCAATTATGAAGGTGAATGGGTTACACTTCCTGAAGCCGTGTACACAAAGAATCAACTGCAGATTTGGTCAGGGTATGATTCAAACTTGCTTTCTTATATAGTTGCTGGACCTTATGGTAAATTGTATGAGGTTGAAGGGGATGTGGGAATTAGACAACTGATATCTTTGCTTTCTAATGAATATAATGTCGTGACCCTATATGTTGTGGATGAATGTGATCCACCTATTGATTGTATTTCCAGTATTGTACATTATAGTGAATCATATCCTTGTTTAGATAAAGCTGGTACTGTCCGTAGCTTAAGTGAATTAGGATCTGATTCTAGTTCTGATTCTGAGGGATATGATTATGAAGATTTACATTCACTTAATTACACAAAAAAGAGACATAACTAAAAATCTGAATAATTACAAGGAGATATATAAAGGCATGGCCTTTAAGAACATATCAGAAGCTAGGAAGTTTATGAAGTTGTATGCTCTAGCCAGCAAGAAAGTCTTAAAATTGAGGAAGAGTGTCACAAAGAGGGTTAGGTATATATGCATTGTGGATTGTCCCATTGTTTGTTTAATATCCAAGGATGGTAATGTATTGGTTACAGTAAAGACATTAAAGCCATAACATACATGTGGTATTGCATATGATAATAGTACTGTTGATTTCAATACCATTGCACATTACTTTAAGGGAATTCTACAAGATAATCCTAAGTATAAGGTAATAGAGATGGTACTTGATTTGAAAAGGATTTTTGATAGCTTATATGAGTCCACCAACTGTAAAGAGACCTGGTCCTTTACCAGTTCCCTCGGAGTTATCCATAGAGACAGTATGTAAAAGAGGCACATGATTTTTACGTGGAAAAATTCCAACTCAAGGGGACCAAAACCACGACCTACACTGGTAGGATTTCAACTTCACTAACTTGTAACTTCAACTATTACAAGCCAGTTTGTAATGACTCTATTACAAAGACTTCAAATATACTAACTTGTAATACACTTATTACAAGCCACTTTGTTACTCACTAGTGACAAAGACTTTAACCTATGACCAACTCAAGTCACAACACAAACTTAGACAGTTTATGATTTAGTTTTCCTAAAACAAAGCTTCTAAGAAAGCAAGATAGGAGTTACAATAAAGAACAAATGAAAAGATTACAACTCAACTAAGGACGCATGTGAACTCGTAGTGAAACTGGTCCGTAGTGGAGTTGTCTTCTTGTTCTTGACACACTTGAGACTTCAATGCAAGAGAAGATCTTCAATGCTTGAGAAAATGTTAGTTAATGCTCAAGTGAATATCTTGTTTTATTGCACCATACTATTATACTTCAAAGACATCCCAAGAATAATGTCTATTCTTAGTTGGTACACACTTCTTATAATGGGAAGTGACTGTTGCACTGTTTCTGCACTGTGGCGTGCACAATTGCAGGCAGTCACTTTCTGCCATTTTTTTCCAGCTGTAGAGTTGACTTGTACTTCTATCAGGGGAACATCAAGGGATTATGTCCCTAAACCTTTTCTTGTGAATCCAAAAGTACACTGCCCAGATTTCTCTGAGTTCGTTGCTGAATGATTATACCAGACATGCATTAGGTCCTTTATCTGGTTCTATACGGAAAGTTTGTTATATCATCAAAACATATGACTAAGAGACCTTAAATCCCATCAATTTCCCCCTTTTTGATGATAAATTTTTTTTAAAATTGATGACTAGGTATAAAGTCTAACTTAACCAGATAAAGTACCAGGACCCCATATGTTCCCCCTGTCTCTGTGCTTCCCCCTTAATCCCTGCATCAATTATATTCCCCCTTTTGGCATCATTAAGAATCACAAACAGATAAAAAGCATAAAGAAATCCAACACATGTAACTCATGCCCCATGTTTGCACACAACATGATAGAAAATAAAAGTAAAAAGAAAACAGGCATTATGCGGAACAAAATGAAGCTGATGCATTAATAATAAAATCTTTTTTAAAACATAGAAGTCTTTGATATGAAAGCAAAGACTTGATTGGACTGTTATAGCAGGAGCAGTACAGTGGAATCCAAATGCCATCACAAAAAAAAAAGAAAAAAAAACATCACAAACAAAAGACGACTGGATACTAAAGGAAACCTATGGGGAAATAGAAGAGGAGGCAACAAGGGTTTTGAGAACCAGGTCCATGCAGGCATTGGCAGACATCTGTTCCTCAAGCAGTTTCTCCCGCAGGTTCTCCACCTGCTTCCTAAGCTCAGAATTCTCCTTAGTCAAGCGGTCAACTTCTTCATGGGAAGACTTATCGGAACCAGGTGCCCCAACAACTTGATTTAGCTGAGTTTCCAGTATACCATTTTGAACCTTCAACTGCCTGATCACTTCAGTTGCAGCATTTTGAGCATTGATCAGTTGAGAGATTATCGAAGTGCTACCCCCAGCCTTCTCGATACACTCACACTCTTCCAAGGTTGTCTTTGAAAAGTTCTTCTTATGGGTTCCTACTTTTGGGTTAGCCAGAGGCACCTTGTAGAATTCAAACACTCGAGTAAGGAGAAAACCATATGGGAGCCCATTATTGCCCTCTTGGAAGTTCACCACCTTTTGCATATGTTCTATCATGATAGCGGGCAGGTTGATAGGTGTGAATGAATAAAGGGCCTCCATCAATACCAAATATGACTTGGAAGCAATGGACCTTCTCTCAGCACGGGGTAAGAGAACCTTGTTAACCAACTCGAATAAAAGCTGGTAAACTGAAAGTAGTGCCTTTTTATGCACCTGTTCCCCCCTGCTGGATGGCATGTTCTTTCACAATGGCCCTCCTAAAGTTTGCCTCACAAGCACTCTTGACAGTAGACATTCCCTCACATGGGACCTGGAGAGCCTTTCCCAATGCAGCATCATCAAGAACGATGTCAACCCCATTTACCAGTACATATAGATGATCCCCTTCAATAGTGAAGAGAGTTGCATAGAAAGTCTGCACCTCTTCTTCATAAACCTTGGGCACATCTGCCCGAAAAAGATGGTCCCATTGCTGGAACTCCACAATCTCCAGAACCCGTCTCATGCCAGCCATCTCAGATATCTCTGGGTCAAACATACGACCCCACAACACTTTTTGAGTTCTTAATCTTTCCTGGCCAAGTCCACTGTCACTTGGTATAGTCCCGAGTCCACCAACAGTTTCCCTTTTTCTTTTTCGCAATTTTTCAACAAACTTCCCTCTTGCACGCTCAACTGCCACATACGTGTTTTAAGACAACTCTTTTTCAACCACTTCGTCAAATACACCCCGTTTGAATTTCCCACCACTTTTCACAGGTGTTACACCTTGTTTTACCGAAGCTTCTTCCGAAACTCCTACCACAAACTTCTGAGACTTTGACGATCGTTTTACTAAGGAACTGGGTTCCTCTTCAGTATCTTCATCCACCTCAACTACTGGAATATCCTTGTAAGCCACAACCTTCCCTTGATTCATCAATCTCTTCTTTTTCTTCTTAAGACTTTTCTTGCTCTTCTCCAGGGCAGAGTCGAGAACCTCTTTATTTTGCAACCGAGTATAGGGTCGCTTGGAGGATGACTCAGGAGTAGCTTCTTGTTTACGAAGCTTAAATCGAGCACTGAGGACTATTTCATCCTCATCATCTTCGTCAAAAGGCATAGTAATGGGAGAAATAGAGCCCAGGGTGTTTTTGTAGAAAATGGGTTCTAGGTTTGTTTCTACTGAAGGAGAAACAGGTTCTTCAGTAGGTTTTCTTTTATAGTGTCATGAACAGGAGACCCAAACCAAACCATGGTCCCCTCATCCCTTAATAATGTAGTTTCTTCCCCCTGAGATGCAGGAAGGGGGGAGGCACCTTCAGAGGTAAAACTCTCGGTGGCAATGGCCATAAAGCTTTTTGCCGCTTCCTTTTCTAGTGACTCCATGGGAATCACAGAGTCAAGGAGAGAAGAGTACAGACATTGATCGGGGTCTTCTTCAGAAACCTCTGAAGCCTGAGGAGTATCACTTTCCAGAGGTTCTTTGGTTGGGACAGAAGGAGGAGGATCAGTAGGGTTTGAAGGAGGAGAAACAATGATAGGTGGTGAAGAGGAAATTGGTGTGGGGACGACGACATCAGGGTTGATAGAGGACTTGGTTTCTAATGGTGTGGGAGTGGTGTTAATGGTAGGAGATGGGGATGATTGTTCGGCAGCCATTGTAGGATAAGAGACACAAGGAGTTCAGAAGGAGTGAGGATTTGCTGAGAGGTGATGAGAGATGATGATTCTGAGTGGTTAGAGGAGAGAGGATTTTATAAAAGGAATAGCAATAAAGAGGGGGGAAGAGGAACGTGTTTGGACGAATTTCAAAAATGACGGTAGGTTGTTGGAAGTTGAAACGTGCTGAGGAAGTGAAAGTATTTGAGAGATAGGACATGATAGGCACAGACTCTGGAAAGTAGGATGATGTGGCGGTTGCTTTTATTTTGTTTTCATTTGAGAAAAGCATAAGAAAAACACATTACTACTAACATGTGGTTCCTGACCTTTTTTTTTTTTGAAAAAGTTGTCAGCTCCTTTTTGCAGTACAATGCCGTACCTTTAGCTTCTATAGTCATTATGCGTGTCTACCTGCAACGGTATAGATGTGAGCTAGGCTTGGTCAGAAAACACTTTAGCTGACTGAACCTGAGTGTGACTCTCATAGACAAGTAAGGAGAACCAAGTCCTTAGTTAGGTTTCATTAACCCCATTGCCATCCTATTTCTCCCAAAGTGTTCCCTTCTTAGAGCTTTGGTGAAGATGTATGCAATTTGATCTTCAGTGCAACAAAATTTCATGCAAATATGCCCCTTTTCAACATTATCTCTGAGAAAATGGTGCCTGACATCAATGTGTTTGGTTCTTTTATGTTGAACCGGGTTCTTTTCCATGTTGAGGGCACTGGTGTTATCACACAGAACTGGTACACAATCAATCTATATCCCAAAGTCTTCCAATTGTTGCTTGATCCACAATAGCTGAGCTCAAAAAGATGCAGCTGCGACATATTTCTGCTTCAGCTGTTGAGAGGGCCATTGAGTTTGGCTTCCTTGTACCCCATGAGGTTAGGCATGATCCAAGGAAATGGGCCATTCTAGAAGTGCTTTTTTTGTCCACCAGATAACCTGCATAATCAGCATCAGCATAACCAACAAGGTTAAAATTGTCACCTGAAGGATAGTATTGAACCAGGTCCTGTGTGCCCTTAAGATATCTCAGAATTCTCTTGGCCGCCTTCAGATGAGACTCTTTAGGATTTGACTAAAATCTTGCACACAATCCCATGCTGAATACAATGTCTGGCCTACTCGTAGTGAGGTAGAGTAGAGATCCAATGATCCCCCGATACATTGTTTGATTCACAGGTTATCCAAACTCATCCATGTCCAACTTGGTAGCAACTGCAATAGGGGTGTCGATCACCTTTGATGCCTCCATGCCAAACCTTTTAAGTAGTTCTTTGATGTATTTCTACTGACTGATGCATGGTCCCTTTGTGGACTGCTTCACTTAAAGACCTAGAAAGAAGTTCAGTTCCCCCATCATACTCATTTCAAACTCACTTCCCCTAAGTTTGGCAAATTCTTTGCATAGTGAGTCTGTTGTATCCCCAAATATGATGTCATCCACATAAACCCAAACAACGAGCAGGTTCCTGCCCCGTTTCTTCAGAAACAGTGTGTTGTCAATCTTTCCTCGAGCGAACCCATTTTCCAAAAGAAACTTGGATAGTCTCTCATACCAGGCTCTAGGGGCCTGCTTCACTCTATATATAGCCTTGTCTAGTTTGAATACATGTTCAGGATGCACATGACTTTCAAAGCCCCGAGGTTGCTTAACATAGACTTCTTCCTTAAGAAATCCATTTTAAAAGGCACTCTTCACATCCATTTGGAATAGGGTGAATTCCATATGTGACTCAAAGGCAATGAGAATCCTGGTGGCTTCCATGCGAGCAACTGGGGGAAACGTCTCATCATAGTCAATCCCTTCCTCTTGATTGTAACCTTGAACAACAAGCCTTGATTTGTTCCTAGAAGTATTTTCGTTTTCATCCAGCTTGTTCTTGAACACCCACCTGGTTCCTATGATGGTTTTGTCTGGGGTCTAGGTACCAGGTGCCATACCTTGTTTCTCTCAAACTGATGCAGCTCCTCTTGCATAGCAGTAATCCAGTCTGCATCCTTCAGAGCTTTATTGATATTTTTGGGTTCTATTTGAGATAAAAAGGTTGAAAAGGTTAGGGAGTTTCTGGTTTTTGATCGAGTTTGGACTCCAAAATCAAGAGGGGTAATTATATTATAAAGGGGATGAGAGCTTTAGTGTTTCCAATCTGGGACTTGGATTTGATTGGCCGAAGAATTGGGTAAATCAGATGGGTTTCCCTGCATTCCTTGTTCAGCTACCTGTGGAGTGCCTTGCACTGCATCTCCAACTCTTCCTTCAGCTTCAGTGGTCGTAATTAGGGTACCAGGTTCCTCTTGTGGAGTTGACAAGGATGTTGCATTGTCTTCACTTGCTTCCTTCATCTGACTCATCATGTCAGCTTTGCCATTTGAAATATCAGATATTTTTCCAGGAACCAAAAGCGGTTCATTGTCTTGATCATCACCGTCTCCTTCCTTGTTTGAAGAAGAGTATCCCAGAAAGATTCCTTCATCACTTTTTGCATCAAATTTTCCAAGCTAGTCCTTCCCGTTGTTCAGAACATAACATTTGCATCCAAAAGTTCTTAGATGAGTTATCTTTGGCTTTCTTCCATTGAGCATCTCATAGGGGATTTTGTTTAAGAAGGATCTGATCATGCACCTGTTCACCAAATAGCACGCAATACTAGAAATTTTTGGCAATTCCACTATCACTGAGCATTGTCTTTGACCTGTCTTCTAGAGTTCTGTTCTTCCTTTCCACCACACAATTTTGCTGAGGAGTCCCGCGGCTGAAAAATTATGAGTGATCTCATTTTCATTGCAAAATTCATCAAATTTGGCATTGTCGAATTCTGTCCCATGGTCAGATCTGATGCAAGCTACCTTCAATTCCATCTCCACTTGGATTTTCTTGACAAAGGCCACAATTACCTCAAAAGTCTCATCTTTTCCTCTAAGAAACAGAGTCCAAGTGAATCTTGAATAGTCTTCCACAATCACAAAGATATACTTCTTTCCACATCTGCTTGGTATTCTCATAGGACCACATAGATCCATGTGAAGGATTTCGAGAGGTTTTGATGTGCTAACATCATTCTTTGGCTTAAAGGATGATTTCACATGTTTTCCTCTAGCGCATGCATCACATACTCTATCTCCTTGAACTTTGAATAGGGCAGACCACAAACCAGGTCCTACTATATCAACTTATTCAAGGTGAGAAGCTTGAAATCCCCAATCTTCTGTGCCACAGTTCTGCATCATCATCAACTACCTTTAAGCAGCTCATATCACCAGCTTCCAAAGATTCAAAGTCAACAACATAGATGTTCTTGTGCCTTTTGGGTATTAAAACCACTTCACCAGTTACTAGACTAGTAACTATGCATACTTTAGACAAGAACTCTACTTTGTTCCCTTTATCAAAAATTTGGGAGACACTCAAGAGACTGTACTTCAACTCATCTACATAGTATACGTTCTCAATTGAGTGCACAACAGACCTTCCAACCCTTCCAATACCGAGAATGTATCCCTTTTTTCCATTGCCAAATGATACATCTCCTCTTTGCAGGGCCTTCAGTGAGAGAAAATCCATGGTGTTTCCAGTTATGTGCTTTGAGCATCCACTGTCCATGATCCATTGTAGTCCTGTTCGTCTCACTGATCCCTGCACATATAAATTAAGGGTTAGATTTAGGAACCCAAATAAGTTTGGGTCCCTTGTAATGAGTAAAATGGTGGATAAGAGCTCTTCTAGTCCATGCAGGCAAGAATCGACTTTTGCTAGTGGTACTTGGTCCCCTTTTAGTAGTCACTTTTTCAGCAAACACCTTGTTTTCTTGAACAGATTGAACCCTGGCAGGGCAGTTTTCTTTGAAGTGACCATTGTTCCCACAGTGGGTACAAAGCTACTTATCTAGAATAGTGACGTACTTGTTGTGAGGGTTATAAGGAATTTTATGCTTTTGGAACCCAATCCCTTGCCTGTTTCCACTATTATTAAAGTGCATGGAAGTGAGAGAATCTGCAGACTAGGTCTATTTAAGAGATTTTTCAAGATCAACTTTTAGTTTTACTAATTAAGCTTGAAGTTGCCTCTTTTCTCAAGTTTACCACATAAACTGGTTTTCACATCATTTAATTCCTTTTCAAGCTTGATGTGTGTCTCACTAGATACTTCCTTCCCTTTCTCTATACTCACATGCCTATGTTCTGATTTGAGCCCCTCAATTGTTTCCTCAAGGTCTGTGATTACCACCAAAAGGTCATCTCTTTCTTGTTCAATGACATTAATATTTTTTAGCCAGAGTGTTCCTTTCTTTGCCCAGGTTTTCTATTGTTTCCTTTATGTCTACCACCACTACTTTCAGGTCATCTCTCTCATTTTTTGCACTATTAGTCTTTTCAGCTAACACTCTCTTTTCTTTCTCAAGATTGCTTATGGTGTCCTTTAAGTCCACAACCACTACCATCAAGTTATCTCTTTCATTTTCCACACTATTTATTTTTCCAGTTAGGGATTCTTTTTCTTTTACAAGATTACTTATGGTCTCTTTCGAATCAACTACACAGACCATTAGATCTTCTCTAGATTCAGCTTCTCATGGTTATATGGTCAAGACATCCTTATCATCAACTAAACTATAGTATGAATCAATAATAACATTTGATAATGACATTAATTTCTTAGAAGAATAGGACATTAGATTTCTCTGAACATCCCTGAAATTTACCTCATCATTGTCATCCTCTTCATCATCATCAGACTGGGGCATTAGTGCAAATAGTGAATCATATTCCTTAGCTTCGTTTTTTACTGCCATCATGGAACTGTTTCATGCATCGGGTTCCTCTTCTGATTCACTAGAGGAATCTCCCCATGCAACAAGATCTTGTTCCACAACATTGTCAGTTTCACTTTTTCGGCTGAATCGTTTCTCACGAACCGGGTTCCTTTTTGCTGTCTTGTCAGAGTTGTGCTTGTAAGGCTCCTGCTTCAGAAGCGGGCAGTCTTTGATGAAGTGCCGTGACTTTCCATACTTGTGGCAAAGGTCATAGTTCCTTGGTTTACTTGAACTGCCTCTCCTTGGTATGCCACCATTTCTTCGAACTATCTTTTGAAATCTTTTAGTAAGATAGACCATGTCACTATTTTCTTCACTTGAGTCTATATTTTCATCCTTGAGAACCATGTTCTTCTCCTTCTTTGGTTCTATTCTTTCATTGTCTTTCTTCTTCTTCACCTGATATGTCTTCAGACTTCTAATCAGCTCGTCCATGGTTAGAGTTTGTAGATCTTTGGCTTCAATGATAGCATTTACCTTGCTCTCCTAGGAACCAGGTAAAACATTGAGAACTTTCCGTACCAGCTTGTTTCTAGGGATTATTTCTCCTAGTGAGTGAAGCTCATTTATGATGGAGGTGAATCTAGTGTGCACATCTTGTATAGACTCACCATCCTTCATTCGAAACAGCTCATACTCAGTGGTGAGCATGTCAATCTTGGACTGCTTAACCTGAGTGGTTCCTTCGTGTGCCATTTGCAGAGCTTCCCATATCTCCTTGGCTGATTGGAAAGCTGAGATTCTATTGTACTCATCAGGTCCTATACCACATACCAAGATTTTCTTGGCACAAAAGTTCTTCTAACAACTTTTCTGTCAGTGTCGCCGTATTCCTTTCTGGTCTAGGGCACCATTATACAAGCTTCTCCAACTTTCTTCATGGGAACATGTGGACCGTCATAAATGACATCCCACAGTTCGGAATCTTCTGCCATTATGAAGTCATGCATACGAGTCTTCCACCATCCGTAGTACTGACCATTGAATCTAGGAGGTCTGTAGGTTGATTGTTCTTCTTCAAAGTTAGGTGGAGCAGCCATTTGAGATCCTTTCTAGGTATTAACCTTTTAGAAAGAACATGCTCTTATACCAATTGATAGTTTATATGAGTCCACGAATTGTAAAGAGACCTGGTCCTTTACCATATCCCTCAGAGTTATCTATAGAGACAGTATGTAAAAGAGGCAAAAGATTTTTACGTGAAAAAATCCCAACTCAAGGGGACAAAAACCACGACCTACACTGGTAGGATTTCAACTTCACTAACTTGTAACTTCAACTATTACAAGCCACTTTGGAATGACTCTATTACAAAGACTTCAACTATACTAACTTGTAATACACTTATTACAAGCCACTTTGTTACTCACTAGTGACAAAGACTTTAACCTATGACCAACTCAAGTCACAACAGAAACTTAGATAGTTTATGATTTAGGTTTCCTTAAAAAAATCTTCTAAGAAAGCAAGATAGGAGTTACAATAAGGAACAAAGGACAATATTACCACTCAACTAAGGACACATGTGAACTCGTGGTGGAACTGGTCCGTAGTGGAGTTGTCTTATTCTTGACACACTTGAGACTTCAATGCAAGAGCAGATCTTCAATGCTTGAGAGAATATTAGTTAATTCTCAAGTGAATATCTTATATTTCTTGCACATATTATTATACTTCAAAGACATCCCAAGAATAATGTCTATTCTTAGTTGGTACACACTCCTTCCAATGGGAAGTGACTGCTGCATTGTTTCTGCACTGTGGCATGCACAACTGCATGCAGTCACTTTCTGCCATTGCTTTCCAACTATAGAGTTGACTTGTACTTCTGTCAGGGGAGCATCAAGGGATCAGGTCCCTAAACTGTTTCTAGTGAATCCAAAAGTACACTACCCAGATTTCTTTGAGTTCGTTGCTGAATGATTATACTAGACATGCATCAGGTTCTTTATCTGGTTCGGTATAGAAAGTTTGTTATATCATCAAAACATAAGAGTAAGAGAACTTAAGCCCATCAATTTCCCCCTTATTGATGATGACAAACTTTTAAAATTGATGACTAGGTATAGAGTCTAACAAGATAAAGTACCAGGACCTCATATATTCCCCCTATCTCTGTGCTTCCCCCTTAATCCCTGCATCAATTATCTTCCTCCTTTGGGCATCATTAAGATTCACAAACAGATAGAAAGCATAAAGAAGTCCAACACATCTAACTCATGCCCCATGTTTGCACACAACATGATAAAAAATATAAGTAAAAAGAAAACAGGCATTATACGGAACAAAATGAAGTTGATGCATTAATAATAAAAGATGTTAAAAACATAGAGGTCTTTACTATGAAAGCAAAGACTTGATTGGACTGTTATAGCAGGAGCAGTACGGTGGAATCCAAATGCCATCACAAAAAATAAACCAACCACAACATCACAAACAAAAGACGACTGGATACTGAAGGAACCTAGGGGACACTAGAAGAGGAAGGCTTGGAGTTGACTTTCTGCTACTGCTTTCCAGCTATAGAGTTGACCGGTACTTCTGTCAGGGGAACATCAAGGGATCAGGTCCCTAAACTATTTCTTGTGAATCCAAAAGTACACTGCCCAGATTTCTTTGAGTTCGTTGTTGAATGATTATGCCGGAAATGCGTCAGGTCCTTTATTTGTTTCTATACAAAACGTTTGTTATATCATCAAAACATAAGACTAAGAGACCTTAAGTCCGTCAATTTTGAATTAAATGTGAGTCATGGGAAGTGCAAGAGGAAAAAACGAATGATACTTAGGACCTTAGATGGGAGTTCTGCAGATGAGTGCAACAAACTTGATGCTTATGCCATTGCAGGAGAGTAATACAGAAAGTGAAGTTGTTCGCAATCTCCCCACAATAGCACATCCTTCTTGATGTAACACTAGAACTAGACTTTGAACCAAGACCGTCAGATAAGTGAACAAGAACAAAGAAATAGAATGAGAGGGAGAGACAGAGGGCTTCTATTACTGGAGCCACAAATGAGTTAACAAATTAGGGTTCACACATTAATAAGGGTGAAGGGTCTAATATTTTACGGTAGGGTAATGGGTTTGGGTCGGATCCATATTAAAACTAACTGGATGAGTTTGTTGTTGCCACATGGCCCGTCTATTAAAATAAGAGTATTTGTGTGTAATAGTAAGACGGCATGGGCTTTAATGCTCTAATAGTATAACAGAGTGCTTATTTAAACTATTGATGATAGTAGAGGGACAGATCAGACTCCTTTCCATATTTTTAAAGTTATGGGTTCATACCCACTATTTTTGTAAATTTAATGAATTTTTGTACATAAATGTTTAATCCACATTAAAAGTTATGGGTTCAATTGAACCTATAACTAGTACACTACATCTTCCACTAGCATGTAAGCAGTTATTATCACAAAAGATATATATTGAGAAGGTGCTTGATCGATTTATATTGACAATTGCAAGCATGTTTTCACTTCTCTTGCTGCCCAATTCAAGTTGTACGTAGACCTTTACCGGAAATTGGAGGAAGACAAAGAGTGTATGTCTCACATCTCTTATTCAAGTGTTGTTGGTAGTCTTATGTATGTGTATGGTTTGCACTAAAACTTAGTTGGCTTATGATGTTAGCATGGTGAGTGGATATATGCATAATCTTGGGAAAGAGCATTGATGCTGGTAAGCTTACATCTAACGATACTATTACTTTCTGGTCATATCTTTACTCTTTGTGGTGGTTGTATTTCTTGGAGATTTGTCCTTCAGTCTACTATTGCTTTGTCCATGACTAAAGCAGCATATGTTGCCATTACAGAGGATGTGAAGAAGGCTATTTGGTTGTGCGTCTTGTTATTAAGCTTGATGTTGCACAAGGTGTTACCAATGTGTTTGGTGATAGCAAAGTTCTATCTACTTGACAAAAAATTATATGTATCATTCGAAAACATAGCACATTGATGTTAAGAAGAACTACATTAGCGATATTATTATTGTAGTAAAAATTATGGCGGAGAAAGTTCACACTTCAGAGAAACCTACGAAATATGTTGACTAAGCCTCTTCTCACTACTAAGTTCTAATATTGTTTGGACTTGATTGACGTTCTTGGTGGTTGATTGTCTTGGCGGCTTTACGGTAAATATAGCACGGGCTAGCCATTTTTCGAACTGGTCATTCAAAAATAGCCAGCATTTGCAAAGTCATTGAAAAATAGTCACTATTTTGCTGCAACACAGAAAGTTCCAGCATAATATACTGGAGATCGGTGCGCCTTTTTATGAACTTCCGGCATATTATGCTGGAACTCCAATACGCGGAAAGTTCCAGTATAATATACCGCTCCAATATATTTTGCTAAAGCGGTATATTATACTGAAGTATTTTTTGGATTTTGAACAGTATTTTCGTTTTGATTTAATGATAGTCTCTATGAGTCCACCAAACAGTAAAGAGACATGGTCCTTTACCAGTTCCCTCAGAGATATCGACAGAGACGGTAAGTAAGAAAGGCACAAGATTTTTACGTGAAAAAATCCCAACTCAAGGGGACAAAAACCACGACCTATTTTGATAGGATTTCAACTTCACTAACTTGTAATCTTAACTATTACAAGCCACTTTGTAATGGCACTCTTACAAAGACTTTAACACTCAAACTTGTAATCCATATTACAAGTCACTTTGTCACTCCCTAGTTACAAACACTTTTGACTTACGACACACTAGTCACAACATAAACGCAAAAGGTTTATGGTTTTGAGATTCCTAAAACCGTACTTCTAAGAAAGAAAGTAGGATACAATGAAAAGCAAAATACAAGATAACAACTCAACTAAGGACACCTAACAACACATGGTGAAACTGGTCCGTCTTAGTGGAGTTGTCTTCTTGTTCTTGACACACTTGAGTCTTTAATGCAAGAGAAACACTTCAATGCTTGAGAGAATGTTCTTGGTAAATGCTCAAGTGAGTATGTTGTTTGTCTCCAAAAGATATTATAACCCTAGGACATCCCAAGAAATATGCACATGCCTAGTTGGTACACTTTTCAACCAATTGGAAGTGATTGATGCATTGTTACTGCACTGTAGCATGTACAGCTGCAGGCAGTCACTTTTCAGTCACAACTTTCTAGCTGTAGAGCTGACTTGTACTTCCGTCAGTGAGAATGTCAAGGGATCAGGTCCCTCAGCTGTTTCCTGTGAACTGCCTAGATACCTTGAGTTTATGCTGACTGGTTGTGCTAGTTACGCATCAGGTCCTTTATCTGGTTACTTACATGAAAGTTTGTTAGATCATCAAAACAGAATACTAAGCCATCAATTTCCCCCTTTTTGATGATGACAAACTTTTATAATTGATGAGCAGTTATATATACTAACTTAACCAGATAAGAGACCAGAACCCCATATTGTTCCACCGGTTTGTGTGCTTCCCCCTTAATCCCTGCCATCAATTATTCTTATCTTCCCTCTTTTTGCATCATAAAAAGGCACAATCAGTTAGAAAGCACAAAGAAGTCCAACAAAGCTAACTCATGCCCCTTGTGTGCACACAATCATGATTGAAAACAGAAGAAAAAGGCAATTAGACAATATGTAGAAAATAAGAAAACCTGATTTGCATTCATACCAACACATTTAAATACAAAGAAGTCTTTGCTTTAGAGAGAAAAGACTTGATTTGGACTTTCAAAGGCGGAGCAGTCAGGTGGGATCCAATTACCAATCAAAAAAAAAAAAAAAAAAAGTACTAGTAACCACAACCTCATCAAACAGAAATACGGGATAGGACGGAATCCTAGGGGGCACTAGAAGAGGAAGGCTTGGAGGAGGAGGCAACAAAGGTCTTGAGAACCAAATCCATGGCATTGGCAGATGTTTGTTCCTCTAGCAGTTTCTCCCGCAGGTTCTCAACCTGCTGCATCAGCTCAATGTTCTCCTTGGTCAAGCGAGCAACTTCTTCATTGGAGGAGACAACAACACTAGGTCCCCCCAGAAGCTTTACTTACCTAAGCCTCCATTATAGCAATCTGAGCCTTCAACTTCTTGATCACGTCATTAGCAACATTTAGCGCATTGATCAATTGGGATATAGTCAAAGTGCTTCCTCTATCTTTCTAAAAATACTCACATTCCTCTAAGGTTGTCTTGGAGAAGGTCTGCTTGCGAGTCCCTACTCGGGGGTTCTTAACAGGCACTTGGTAGAACTCAAACATCCGAGTAAGTAGGAAACCATACGGGAGCCCATGATCGCTATCCTTAACCTTCACAACCTTATGCATGTGTTCAATCATAATAGCGGGCAAGTTTATCGGTTTGAAATAGTCAGCCTCCATCAATGTTAGATCAACCTTAGAGGCAATTGAGCGCCTTTCAACACGGGGAAGAAGAACATTGTTTACCAGTTCAAACAGAAGTTGGTAAAGAGGGAGCATGACTTTTTTATGGACTCGTTCCCCCTGCTGAATGGTGCCCGTCTTGACAATGGCTCACCGAAAGTCCCCCTCACAAGCATTAGCATCAGGATTCACTGAAGATATTCCCTTAGCTGGAACATTTAGAACTGTTCCTAGAGCAACATCATCAAGGACAATATCAATACCCTCCACCAAAACACAAATGTGATCCCCAGCAGTGGTGAAGAAGGTTGCATACAATGCCTTCACCGCATCCTCATAAACCTTGGGCACACTCACATTGAACAGGTTCTCCCACTTTTGAAACTCAACCATGGCCATAAGTTGGCTCATTCCTGCCATCTCATGAATTTCTTGGTCAATCATTCGACCTCACAGCACTCTCTGACTTCGTACATTCTCCTACCACTTCCCAGAGTCACTTGGTATTGGTTCCATAGAACCAGGTCCCCCAACGGTTTCTAACTCCCTTTTTCTTTTTCCAGATACTTGCACAAACTTTCCCTTAGCACTTTCTTCAGCCGCAGACTTCTTAACACTAGCTTCACCAACTTCACCTCTCTTAAGATTTCCACTGCGTTTCATAGGCGATACACGTTGTGTCTTTTGTCTTTCAACCACAGCCTCAGTCACAAACCTCTTTGAAAGAGATTTTCTTGCCACCAAGGAACTTGGTTCCTTTGTTGTATCATCTTCTACCTCAACCACCGGAATGGCTTCATCCACTACCACCTTCCGTTCTTTCATCAATCTCTTCTTCTTCTTCTTACTGCTTTTCTTTCTCTTTTCAAGAGAAGAGTCAAAGGCTTCCTTCTTTTGTAACCGTGTAGATGGTCGCTTGATAGAGGATTTAGGCACACTCACTTTCTAACGAAGCTTAAAGCGGGAACTCAATACCATTTCATCCTCATCATCGTCATTAGTGGGCTCAGAAAGAGGAGGAATAGACTCTAGAGGAGGAGTATAAAAGATGGGTTCCTAGTGAGACTTTGTGAGAGAAGAATCAGGTTCCTCACCAGATTATTCTTGCATAGACTCATGAACGGGGGACTTAAAAAGGACCATACTCCTTTCATCTCCTAGAAATGAAGGTTCTTCTCCCTGAGGCTCAGGAAGAGAGGGAGCTCCTTCAGAGAGAAGAGTGTCAGAAGCGATGACTATTATATTCTCGGCCGCTTCATTTTTCGGAGACTCCATGAGAGTCATAGAGTCGAGGAGAGAGGTGTTAAGATACTGATAGAGATCGTCCTCTGAGGCTTCAGAAGCCTGAGGAGAGTCAGTTATTGGGGTTTCTTTTGGCGGAGAAGAATCAGTAGGTTTTGGAGACGGAGAAGGATCAGTAGGTAGGGAGGAGGAATCGGGTACATGGATGATGACTTCTAGGAGAAAAGAAGACGGAACCTCCACTGGAGCGGGGTTGGATTCAGTGGAGAGAGAGAGAGACGATGAGTTCTCATTTTCCATTTTCTTATTTTGAGTGAGAAGAGCGTGCAATGTAGGAAGAGGGTTTTTCTGAGAGAGACAGTGAGAGAAGGTGTAGATGAGAAGTTAGAGAGGAGAGAGCTTTATAAGAGAGGGTATCATAATGAGCGGGAAAAGGAACGGGTTCAAATGGCGGTAGGTGTTTGGGGAAGAGAAAACGTGCAGAGGGAGTTGAAAGATTTGAAGGATGGACATGATAGACTCAGTTACTAAAAAGGTGGATGATGTGCCAGCAGTAATTGATTTTGTTGCTTTTTGAAAAAGTTATAAGATACACATGACTACGAACCTGTAGTACAGGAACCAGGTCCTATATCAGTTTTTCTTGTGTCACGACCCAATTTCGGAGTCGTGATGGCGCCTATCGTGGAACCAAGCCAACCACCTAACTATAACGGTTCTAGGTTCAGTTATTGGAGAAAATGCTCATTTTTAATAAATCCAAATCATTAATAGTGGAAATTCATAATTTGGAAACAATTTAAGGAAAACAAAATTTGAATACTAAAGCCTTGGATCTGGTGTCACGCAGTCATGAGCTACTAATACATAAACAAAACCCAAAAGACATGTAGAAAAGAAAGAGATTACGAGATCACGGTCGCCAGCTTCTACCTCGCAACTCCGATGAAACTGCTGCGACTCACTAACCAGAGCTGGATCCCAATGTACCTGGATCTGCACACAAGGTGCAGGGTATAACGTGCGTACACCAACTCAATAAGTAACGAAAACAACCTATGGGCTGAGAGGTAGTGACGGACTAAACCTCCAATAATTTGAACAACATCATATAGTTTGAACATGACAGTAATATAGTAGAAAGTATGTGAAATGCACCGAGTTATGTCTCTAAACGTGCATGTGTTCGTGTAAAATCAGAAATGCTATGTATACAGTATCCACTCTCATAAGGGAGTCCACTCAGTACTCGAATTTGCCATCAGACCCAGGGAAAATCCATCCCAGAATATGGATAAACATAGTGACATAGTCACTCGGTACTGAGGAAAAGGATAGGCCAATCCAGCCCACGGAGAAGATCCATCTCCGGAACATATCACTCGGACAAGATCCATGTCCAGGGAAGATCTATCCCTCAATATCTATGCGCTCACTGGGGGTGTAAAGACTCTGGAGGGGCTCCTATAATCCCAAGCGCTATATCAAACCAACGAAGGTATGATTCAAGGATCGCTGCGGTGTGCAGTCCGATCTCATAACTGTCTCAAATCCTGCTCTAGGCCTCACTCAGTCAATACTTTCAAGTCTCACTCACAATGCTCTCAAATATGTATAATTCAGCCCAAACAATAATAATGCAATATAATTAACAAATGTTGAGACTGAGGCATTAAGATGTATGCTACAACAGGACTGAGTGCATGGTAGTAAATAACTACAGATAGAGACAGCAACAATTGACCGTTTCAGTCTAAACACATTGGCATGAAGCCTTAGAAATTACACTTATCATGATTTCTAATATGTTCAAGGAAGTCCCTACCTTCACAGTACCAATATCAGTATGAAACAACCCTTAGACAATGCCATGGGGTGAGCCAGGCACAAAAATACGGTGAACGCCCGCATGCCCGTCACTTGGCAAGTGCGTCACCTTAATTAACATCAATTATCAAATAATTTGGGGTTTCGAACCCTCAGTTCCAAGGTTGAAGACATTACTTACCTCAAAACCGGCTAAAACACTACTCTATAGTGCCTTTGCCTCGAAATTCGACCTTCGAGTGCTCCAAATCTACCAAAAATCAAGTGTACATCATTATTATATGCTAAGAGGTGAATCCTAATCAAAATCTATCAAAAATACTCAAAAATCCCGAAATTGATCAAACCCGGCCCCCAGGCCCACGTCTCGGAATTTGATAAAATTTACAGCACAAGAATCCTCATCCTCCAACGAGTCTATACATACCAAGAACACCGAAATCGGAGTCCAAATGACCCCTCAAATCCTCATTCTAAAGACTCTAAATCCCAAGCCCTAACTACCCCTTTTCCACTGATTTTTCCCAACTTTTCCACCTATAATCATGAATTAACGAGTTTAGAGTCCAAAAATCTTACCTCCATGAAGAACTGTCGAATTTCCTCTTCAAAACCCCTTCAAAAGCTTCAAACCCGGATAAAATATTGAGAACAATGGCTACAATTCACGAAGACTGGTTTTTATACTTACTGCTCAGTGATTTCGCACCTGCGACCCATTTCTCGCACCTACGGCTTCGCAGGTGCGATGATCCTTCCGCACATGCGGTCTCATCTAGGACCACCCAAATCCGCACTTGCGATCCTTCTTCCGCGCCTGCGACCTCGCAGGTGCGACAGTTTCCTCGCATCTGCGGAACTCCTCAACCCAGCCCATTCTAGCACCTGTGGAGCCAAGTCCGCTCCTGCGGGACCGCACCTGCGGCTCCCCTTCCGCAGGTGCGAAACATCAGAACAACAGCTAAAGTTGCATTTTGCCAAGTCTAAATTCCCCGTTCGCAGTCCGAAATCAAGCCCGAGCCCCTCGAGACCCCAACCAAACATACCAACACATCATATATGATCATTAAAACTTAGTCGACCCTTTGAAACATCAAAAACAACATCAAAACTCCAAAAACTCATTGAATTCAAGCCTATGAACATTGAAACTTCTAAATTCCACTAGCGATGCCGAAACTACCCAAAACAACTCCGATTGACCTGAAAATTTGTAAACACATCCAAAATGACATTACGAACCTGCTCCAACTATCGAAATTCCATTCCGACCCCAATAGCCTATTTTCCACTGCCGACCGGAAATCACCAAAACTAATTTTCGCCAATTCAAGCCTAATTCTACATCGGACATCACAAAAATATTCCGAACACAATCCTAAGACCCAAATCACCTAACGAAGCTATTCGAACCATAAAATTAGCATTCCAATGTTGTTTACCAATAATTCAACTCTTAGTTGACTTTTTCCATGTTAAGGCTATTTTTAAAAGCTGAATGACTAAACTCTCACTACAACCATTTTGATTTCAAGCCTACCAACTCTAGCACATCAATAACAGTATAACCAATCTAAAACAAGTCCATAACAATAATTATAATGCAGGTTCTATGTAACGACAGACCGGGTCGTTACATCTTGAAAAAGTCGTTCAACTTTCTTTTGTTCTACAGTGCCATACCTTTAAAGTCTGTAATCATCATGAGTGTCTACCTGCTGTGGTATTGATGTGAGTTAGGCTTAGTTAGAAAACACTTTAGCTGTCTTGAAGGTGACTCCCATAGCCAAAGTGAGGGAACCAGTTCCCTAATTAGGGCGCATCATCCCCAGCGCCAATCTATTTTTCTCAAAGTGTTCCTTCTCTATGCCTTGGTAAAGATGTCTGCAATATGATCTTCCGTACAGCAAAACTTCATGCAGATGTTCCCTTTTTCAATATTGTCTCTGAGGAAATGATGTCTCACATCAATATGCTTAGTTCGCTTGTGTTGAACCGGGTTCTTTGCCATGTTGAGGGCACTGGTGTTTTCACATATAAGGGGTACACTATCAATGTACACTCTAAAATCTTCCAATTGTTGTTTGATCCACAGCAGCTGAGCACAACAAGATGCAGCTGCAACATATTTTGCTTCAGCTGTGGACAAAGCCACCGAGTTTTTCTTCCTGGTACCCCATGAGATCAGGCAGGATCCAAGGAAATGAGCCATCCCTGAAGTGCTTTTCCTATCCACAAGATAACCTGCATAATCAGTGTCAGCATAACCAACAAGATTAAAATTGTCACCTGAGGGATAGTACAGGACCAGGTCCTATGTGCCTTTGAGATAGCGTAGGATTCTTTTCGCATCCTTTAGATGAGACTCCTTAGGATTTGATTGATTTCTTGCACATAATCCCAGACTAAACACAATACCTGGCCTGCTTGCAGTGAGATAGAGTAGAGAACCAATGATTCCCCTGTACATTTTTTGGTTTACATGAGATCCAGAGTCATCCATGTCAAGATTGGTTGCAACTGCAATAGGTGTATCAATCACCTTTGATTCCTCCATGTCAAACCTTTTCAGAAGCTCCATGATGTACTTCTGCTAGCTAATGCAAGTTCCCTTTGAAGATTGTTTTACTTGAATTCCCAGAAAGAAGTTCAGTTCCCCATCATACTCATCTCAAACTCACTGCCCATGAGCTTGGAAAATTCTTTACACAGTGAGTCTACTTTAGCCCCGAAGATAATATCAACCACATATACCTGGACAATGAGCAGGTTCCTTCCCCGTTTCTTCAGGAACAGGGTGTTTTCAATCTTTCCTCAAGTGAATCTATTGTCCAGCAGAAACTTTGATAATCTCTCATACCAAGCTCTGGGAGCTTGCTTCAGTCCATACAAAGCCTTGTCCAATTTGAAGACATACTCAAGATGAACATGACTTTCAAAGCTAGGGGTTTCTTCACATATACTTCCTCCTTGAGAAAACCATTCAAAAATGCACTTTTCACATCCATCTGGAATAGAGTGAATTCCATATGAGATGCAAAAGCAATGAGAATCCGCATAGCTCCCATGCGAGCAACATGAGCAAATGTTTCATCATAATCAACCCCTTCCTCCTGATTGTATCCTTTAACAACAAACCTTGCTTTATTTCTAGTTGTGTTCCGGTTCTCATCCAGCTTTTCCTGAACACCCACCTGGTTCATATGATGGTTCTGTCTGAGAGTCAAGGTACCAGGTGCCAAACTCTGTTTCTTTCAAACTGATGTAGCTCCTCCTGCATAGCAATGATCCAGTCTGCATCCTTTAGAGCTTCCTTCATATTTTTTTGGTTTTATTTGAGACAGGAAGGTTGAAAAAGCTAGGGAATTTCTGGTTTTGGATCGAGTTTGGACTCCAGAATCAAGGGGAGTGATTATGTTATCAAGGGGATGAGAGCTTTTGTGTTTCCAACTTGGGACCTGTATTTGATTTGTGGAAGAACTGGGTGATCAGAAGAGTTTCCTTTCACTCCTTGTTCCGCTACCTATGGAGTACCTTCCACGACATCTCCAACTCTTTCTTCAGCTTCAATAGGAGAAATTGTAGTACCAGGTTCCTCTTGAGAACTTGAGGAAAAGGTTGCATTGCCATCACTAATCTCTTTCATTTGGCTCATCATGTCTGCTTTTCCATTTGAGACATCAGATATCTCTCCGGGAACCAAGAGTGGTTCATTGTCTTGATCATCACCACTTCCTTCCTTGTTAGAGGAAGGCGTCTCATTGAATATCACATGGACACTTTCTTCTACGCATTGGATTCTCTTGTTGTACACTTTGTATGTCTTGATTTGAGAAGAGTACCCCAAGAAGATTCCTTCATCACTTTTGGTATCGAATTTTTCAAGTTGATCCTTCCCATTATTCAAAACATAGCATTTGCATCCAAAGGCTATTAGATGAGTTATCTTTTGCTTTTTTTCCATTGAGAAATTCATAAGGAGTTTTGTTCATGAAGGACTTGATCATGCACCTGTTCACACGTAGCACGATGTGTTGATTGCTTCAGCCCAGAAGTTATTTGCAATTGCACTGTCGATGAGCATTATTCGTGCCATGTCTTCCAAGGTTATGTTTTTCCTTTCCACCGCTCCATTTTGGTGAGGAGTCCTTGGAGCTGAGAAGTTGTGAGTGATTCCATTTTCAATGCAAAAGTCATCAAATTTCGCATTATCAAATTCAATCCCATAGTCGGATCTGATGCACACTACCTTCAACTCCATTTTCACCTGGATTTTCTTGACGAATGCCACAAATACTTCAAACATATCATATTTTGCTCTAAGAAACAGTGTCCAAGTGAATCTTGAGTAGTCATCCACAATCACAAAAATGTACTTCTTTCCTCCTCTGCTTGGAATTCTCATTGGGCCACACAGATCCATATGAAGAAGTTCAAGAGGTCTTGATGTGCTAACATCCTTCTTTGGCTTAAAGGATGATTTCACATGTTTTTCTTTGGCACATGCATCACAGACTTTGTGTTCTTTGAACTTAGAGTTGGACAGACCACGAACCAGGTCCTTCTGTTTCAACTTATTTAGGAGGGAGAGCTAGTATGACCCAGTCTTCTATGACATAGTTTTGCATCATCGTCAACTGCCTTTAAGCATTTCACCTCACCAGCTTCCAGTGATTCAAAGTCAGCAACATAGATGTTCTTGTGTCTGTTAGCTATCAACACCACTTCACCAGTTACTAGACTGGTAACAATGCACACTTTGGACAAGAATTCCACTTTGTTTCTTTTATCACATGTTTGAGAGACACTCAATAGGCTATATTTCAAACCATCAACATAGTACACATTTTCAATTGAGTGCTCAATAGATCTTCCAACCCTTCCAACACCGAGAATGTATCCCTTCTTTCCATTGGCAAAGGATACATCTCCTCCTTGCAGGGCTTTCAGTGAGAGAAAATCCATGGTGTTTCCAATCATGTGCTTTTAGCATCCATTGTCCATGATCCATTGTAGTCTCGTTCCTCTCACTGAACCCTGCACAAATAAATCAAGGTTTATACTTAGGAAACCAAGCAAGTTTGGGTAGTTCGGAAACGGGTGAATGAGTGCTCTTCTAATCCATACAGGCATAAATCGATTTTTCTTGCTGGGACCAGGTCCCTGCTTGGTATTTCTCTTCCCAGCAAACATTTATTTTTCTAAACTGACTGATCCCTTGCTGAGCAACTTTCCTTGAAGTGCCTGTTGTTCCCGCAATTGGTACAAAGCCAATTATCTGGGACAGTGACATACTTGTTGTGAGGGTTGTAAGAAATTTTCTCCTTTTGGAATCTAATTCCCTACTTGTTTCCACTGTTATTTAAGTACATGGCAGTAACAACATCTCTGGACCATGTCCAATTCAGTGATTTCTCAAGATTAATTTTTAGTTTATTCATTTCAGCTTGTAATTGCCTATTTTTCTCAAGCTCACATCACATACTTGTTTTGACATCATTCAGTTCCTTTTCAAGCTTAATGTGTTTCTCACTAGCTATCTCTTTTCCCTTATCCATGCTTGAAGTACCAGGTTCTAATTTAAGTCCCTCAATAGTTTCTTCTAAGTCTGTGATTACCAGTAAAAGATCGTCCCTTTCTTGTTCAACATCATTGATTTTCTCAGCTATAGTATCCTTCTCAGTGTTCAGATTCTCCGTTGTCTCCTTTAGGTCTACTACTTCTACAGTTAGATAATCTCTCTCATCTTCTCCACTATTTGTGTTTTTAGTTAGTGTTTCCTTATCCTTTTCAAAGTTACTTATGGTATCTTTTAAGTCCACGACTACTACCATCAAATCATCTCTCTTATTTTCCACACTGTTTAGTCTACAGGTTAAAAATTCTTTTTCTTTCTCAAGCTCACTTATGGTTTCTTCCAAATCTACCACACACACAACTAAATCATCTCTAGACTGTTCCGTTTCTCCTAACTCTATGGTTAAAGAATCTTTGTCATCAATAAGACTGTAGTAAGAATCAATAAGAACATTTGCCAAAGATATTAGCTTTTTTGAAGAGTAGTATTTTAGATTTCTCTGAACATCCCTGAAGTTTACCTCAACATTTCCATCTTCTTCATCATCATCGGACTGAGCCATTAGCGGGAACAGGGAATCATACACCTTGGTCTCGTTCTCTACTTCCATCATAGAGTTGTTCTCTGCTTCTGGTTCCTCCTCTGATTCACTAGATAAATCTCCCCATGCAGCAAAAGCTTGCTTCACCAGATTATCAGCAGCACTCTTCCAACTGAATCGTTTGTCAGGGACCTAGTTCCTCTTGGAAGTCTTGTCAGCATTGTGTGTGTAGGGCTCCTGCTTCAGTAATGGACAGTCCTTGATGAAATGCCCCGGCTTTTCACATTTGTGACAAAAATCATAGTTTCTGGGCTTACTCGAGCTTCCTCTTCTTGGTATCCCACCATCCCTTCGAACCATCTTCTAGAATATCTTAGTGAGATAAGCCATGTCATTATCATCTTCACTTGACTCATTCTTTTCAGCTGGAAGAACCAGGTTCTTCTCCTTCTTTGGTTCTCTTCTCTCATTGTCTTTATTCTTCTTCGTCTCATATGTTTTCAGATTTCCAATCAACTCATCCATGGTTAGAGTTTGCAAGTTTTTAGCTTCAGTGATAGCGTTCACTTTGCTTTCCCAGGAGCTAGGGAGCACACTTAAAATCTTCCGAACCAACTTGTTTCTAGGAATGACTTCTCCTAGTGAGTGAAGCTCATTTATGATGGAGGTGAATCTAGTATGCATGTCATGTATAGATTCATCATCCTTCATCCGAAACAGTTCATACTCAGTGGTAAGCATGTCGATTTTGGACTGCTTGACTTGAGTCGTCCCTTCATGAGCCATCTGTAAAGCTTCCCAGATCTCCTTAGTTGATTGGCATGCTGAGATTCTATTATACTCTCCAGGTCTTATACCGCATACCAGGATTTTCTTACTACGGAAGATCTTTTCCACTGCCTTCCTGTCAACATCATTAAACTCTTTCTTGGTCTTTGGCACTAATAGACATGCTTCTCTAACCTTCTACATAGGAACATGTGGACCTTCACAGATGATGTCCCACAGTTCTAAATCTTCAGCCATTATGAAGTCATGCATATGAGTCTTCCACCACCCATAGTATTGACCATTGAATATAAGGTCGATATGTTGATTGTCCTTGTTCAAAGTTAGGTGGAGCAGCCATTAGAGATCCTTTCTAGGTGTTAACCTTTTAGAAAAAACCTGCTCTGATACCAATTGATAGTTTCTATGAGTCCACCAAACAGTAAAGAGACCTGGTCCTTTACTAGTTCCCTCAGAGATATCAACAGAGACAGTAAGTAAGAAAGGCACAAGATTTTTACGTGGAAACATTCCAACTCAAGGGGACAAAAACCACGACCTATTCTGATAGGATTTCAACTTCATTAACTTGTAATCTTAACTATTACAAGCCACTTTGTAATGACACTCTTACAAAGACTATAACACACAAACTTATAATCTCTATTACAAGCCACTTTGTCACTCCCTAGTTACAAAGACTTTTGACTTATGACTACACTAGTCATAACACAAACGCAAAAGGTTTATGGTTTTGAGATTCCTAAAACCGTGCTTCTAAGAAAGCAAGTAGGATACAATGAAAAGCAAAATACAAGATTACAACTCAACTAATGACACCTAACAACACATGGTGAAACCGATTCGTCTTAGTGGAGTTGTCTTCTTGTTCTTGACACACTTGAGTCTTCAATGCAAGAGCAATACTTCAATGCCTGAGAGAATGTTCTTGGTAAATGCTCAAGTGAGTATATTGTTTGTCTCCAAAAGATATTATAACCCTAGGACATCCCAAGAAATATGCCCATGCCTAGTTGGTACACTTTTCAACCAATGAGAAGTACTGATGCACTCTTACTGCACTATAGCATGTTTAGTTGCATGCAGTAACTTTTATGTCACAACTTTCCAGCTGCAGAGCTGACTCGTACTTCCGTCAGTGAGAATGTCAAGGGATTAGGTCCCTCAGCTGTTTCCTGTGAGTTCAACAGTACACTGCCCAGATACCTTAAGTTTATGTTGATTGGTTGTGTTGGTTATGCATCAGGTCCTTTATCTAGTTCTTTACATGAAAGTTTCTTTTATTATCAAAACAGAATACTAACCCATCATTTATCTTTACATAAAAAGTGGCTAAATTTTGATTACTTTTGAAACTGTGGCTATTTTTGAATGATCACTTGTAAATCTGACTATTTTTGAATTTCTCCCGTCTTTACGGCAGTGCGAGCTTGAGAGATTTTGGTCCAAGTGGAGATTTTTGGTCTTATGTCCTAAAATATCATATTGGCTTGACCAACATCAGTTCATTTTTTGGGAAATTTTTCATTTTTAGAATGGATCTTTATGGGGGAGAGATTATTTTGAGAGCCTTTAATTCTCTTCATTCTCATTGTGTCTTTGTTGACCCTCGAGGACTCCTTTGTACTTCGTCTCATATAATGAATTCATTGGCTCGTTTCTACCCCCAATTTTCTCCCGTTGTGAGTTTTCACGTAAATTTTGTGTGTCATCTTTTACTACTTATATAATTTGCTTCTCTTGTTCTCGATTGAATTTGTTCTTGGGTGCTTCCGCTATATGATAATCCCTAACATCTATCAAGTCATCTTTATACTTTCTAACCATATACTATTTTATATTGAGTGTGTTAGCCTCATTTTACCAGTTCAATTAATCAGAAAAGCTAATCTATGATTCATTACTAGGTATTCTCTAATGGAATACAAGTCTCAAACTAAACCTTGGTTCCAATTCCAACTAGTTGAAATCACATATATAGATCATTAGCTTCCAGTTTGTTTTGTTCTTAGCTAAATGCGCGTTGATTTCAAGAGATTATATGTCTATAGCCATGCCATCTCACTATGTGATATTATATCTATCTCGAATTTTCTTAATATATTCAATCATCATAATGTTACCTATGGATTGTAGCATTTGGAAACTATATAGGACAAAGCCAAACTATATATCTTAGGAGTTATTTTTCACTTCTTAATTTAACGATGCTACCCTCTGTCCCATATTATATTCGGAGAAAGGTCAAATATGTCGCTCTACTGTTCGAAAATATTTATTTATACCCCTCATTATACTATTGGTCCAACATAGCCCCCGGCGTTATAAAACTAGTGACAAAAATACCCTTATGCCGTTAGGACCCTCCACCATGCCAAGATTATCTCACGTGGCCTGACATATCGCTGTGGTGGATGCCACATGGCATGCCACCTCATCGCATCTGTCACGACCAAAATTCAGATCCAGGTCGCGATGGCGCCCAACAACGGGGTTAGGCAAGCCAATATAGAAGACACTAGATGATATTCCCTTGCCCGTCTGATCTAAATATGTCGGCAATTACCAATTTTAAACAATTAACATAATGCTAGCATGATAAGACATTAAAATCATAAGAATATGAAGGCACCGGGCCAAACCGAAGCACATATATAGATACACAGCCCAAACCCAAAATACAAACTACGTGTGTGCCAGGAACTAGTGTCACGAGTGTCACGGGCTACTACTGAATATACAACGTCTAAAATATATACAGGGCCTTAGTCTGAATGAAATAGACCGAGAATATGACAAAAGAAACTCCAAGGTGCTGCCAGGGAGTCGCCAGGAAGAGAAGCTCACCGTGAAGTATGATCACGCAATCAATACCTAGCACCATCCTGATAATCAGGTATACTAACCTCCGGACCTCTACAGTCAAGTACAGAAGAAAAGAAAGTGCACCATGAGTACATAAATAAATATGTACCCAGTGAGTATCCCGTCTAATCTCGAAGAAGTAGTGACGAGAGGTCGACTCGATACTCACTAAGGTCCAACAGTAACAGTAATAGACAGGATATAAGGAAAGCAGTAGACATGAAAATAGCGCACCACAATTGTGAAGAGAATACAGAGTTTCCAAGTAAATACTGAAAGCAGTAACAACTCACCTGTCTCTTTTTCCCAAACATCTATCAAATCATAAATAAGGAAAACGGTACCAAACAGTCATGCGCACGCAGGAGTAAGACAACCGCCTGGAGTCATAAGGGAGAATAGCAATGCACTGCCAGGGATCGACCGGCCGTACCAAGAGTGGACTCTTAAACATAATCCTGCCTACGCACTGCCAGGGATCGACCGGCCCGCACCAAGAGTGCGTCTATCAATGTAATCATATCATAGTATAATATCGTCCATGCACTGTCGGGGATCGACCGACCCGTACCAAGAGTGCATTCTTAATTAACTCCCGGTGCACTGCTCGGGATCGACCGGCCCGTACCAAGAGTGCACTATAAATCCACCATGGTGTATGGCCCTCTCCCATAGGAGTGAAGGAAATTACAGATCGCTCGCGGGTAAGAGCGCTCTGGCATGGCACTAAACTGAGGCCTCGCTGAAATACCCCTGGGAGGTAGTGGAGGTGCTGAATATGAAGGCCTACTAAACTGGCCGCCTCCGAACTGACCTCTGCCCCTAGCTAGAGCACCCCTGAAGTCACCTGTGAACCTGGCCCTCTTGTCCTGGTGACCCTGCTGACCTGGCTGACCCTGCTCATCGCTCCTCGTACGGTAACCCTCAATCCATCGAGCTATCTCGACTACAAGCTGGTATGGGGTACCCATATCTACCTCTCTAGCCATGGGGGTCCTAATACCCGGATGTAAACCTGCCATGAATTGCCGCACCCTCTCGGCATTAGTGGGCAATATCATAAGAGCATGGCGAGATAACTCTGAAAACCTGGCCTCATAATCTGTCACAGACATCTTCCCCTGCTCCAACCTCTCAAACTGTCCCTGAAGCTCCTCTCTCTCGGACGGTGGAATGTATCGGTCCAGAAATAGCTGGGTGAACTAACTCCAAGTGACGGGAGGAGAATCCGCTGGCCTGCTAAGAACATACGACTGCCACCAGCGGCGAGCTCTACCCTCAAATAGAAATATGGTGAAGTCCACCCCATGTGACTCTAGTATCCTCATATTGTGCAATCTGTCCCTGCACCTGTCGATGAAATCCTAGGCATCCTCACCCCTCTTACCCCTGAAGCCTGGGGGGCGAAGTCGGGTCCATCTATCAAGCATCTTCTACTGGTCACCTTTTGCGACTGGCTTGGGATCTGACTGTGCTACGATAGGTTGAACGCCACCCACGGGCGGTGTACCCGGAGTGTGATGTGTTGTTGCCTGTCCGGTGGCCTGAGCGGTAGGTGTCTGAAATCCCCCTCCCGCCTGGGAAGTTGCAGGGTCTGTTGGAAGTACGCCTGCCTGGGACATAGTGTCCATAAATCTCAATATGCGGCCCATGACATCCTGGAAGCCTGGCGCCGTCATAAAATCCACAGGTGCAGGAGCAACTGGAGGCAACTCATCATGCTCCTCGATAATAGGATCCTCAAGCGGTTCAACTGGTACAGCTCTGGGACGCCCTCGTCCCATACCTCGAACAAAAGCCCTACCCCTGCCTCTACCACGACCTCGAGTTGCGAGGGTAGAGGCCTCCCCTGGATCAAGAACATGAGAAGCACGCGTCCTCACCATCTGTGAGAGAGTAGAAGATCAGCTTGAGTACATCATCGATTGCACGATAGGATATGAACAAAAGGAGTTTCTTAATGCCCTGTAGCCTCCTGAAGATAACCACAGACGTCTTCGTACCAATCCGCAAAACTCTACTGGGTTTGCCCGTGACTCGTGAGACTACGTGAACCAAAGGCTCTGATACCACGTTGTCACCACCCAAATTCTAATCCAGGTCGTGATGGCGCCCAACAAAGGGGTTAGGCAAGCCAATATAAAAGACACTAGATGATATCCCCTTGCCCGCCTGATCTAAACATGTCGGCAATTACCAATTTTAAAAAATTAACATAATGCTAGCATGATACGCCATTAAAATCATAAAAATATGAAGGCACCCGGACAAACCGAAGCACATATATAGATACACAGCCCAAACCCAAAATACAAACTACGTGTGTGCTAGGAACTAGTGTCACGAGTGTCACGGGGTAATACTGAATATACAACGTCTAAAATATATACAGGGCCTCAGTCTGAATGAAATAGACCGATAATATGACAAAAGAAACTCCAGGGTGCTGCCAGGGAGTCGCCAGGAAGATCAACTCACCATGAAGTATGATCACACAATCAATACCTAGCACCGGCCTGATAATCAGGTATACCAGCCTCCGGACCTCTACAGTCAAGTACAGAAGAAAAGAAAGTGCAGTATGAGTACATAAATAAATATGTACCTAGTGAGTATCCCGTCTAATCTCGAAGAAGTAGTGATGAGAGGTCGACTCGATACTCACTAAGGTCAAACAGTAACAGTAATAGACAGGATATAAGGAAAGCAGTAGACATGTAAATAGTGCACCACAATTGTGAAGAGAATACAGAGTTTCCAATTAAATACTGAAAGCAGTAACAACTCACCTGTCTCTTTTTCCCAAACATCTGTCGAATCATAAATAAGGAAAATGGTACCAAACAGTCATGCGCACACAGGAGTAAGACAACTGGCTGGAGTCATGAGGGAGAATAGCTATGCACTGGCAGGGAGACCGGCCCGTACCAAGAGTGCATGCTTAACAATAATCCTTCCTACGCACTGTCGGGGATCGACCGGCCCATACCAAGAATGCGTCTATCAATGTAATCATATCATATCATAGTATAACTTCATCCATGCACTGCCGGGGATCGACCTGCCCGTACCAAGAGTGCATTCTTAATTAAATCCTAGTGCACTGCCGGGGATCGACTGGCCCGTACCAAGAGTGCACTATAAATTTGTTGTGGCGTACGGCCTGCTCCCATAGGAGTGAAGGAAATTACAGATCACTCGCTTACGAAGTGACAACATGCGCACATAGAATGTAAAGTTCATTTCACCACAATCCTTTTTAGTTATTTAAGTAAATGAAATCTCAGGGAAACATTAACATATAGAAATGCATGAATCTAAGCATATAGTTCATTTAAGGCAGAATACATGGCATGCTGTGGTCCTAAGCTACCCGGACGTGACAATAGTAGTCGCTACATACGGACTCTCGTTACGTGGTACGCACGTAGCCCCCAACCACAAATATACAACACATAGAACACTTATGGGGACAATTCCCTCTTACAAGGTTAGAAAGGAGACTCACCTCGCGACGTAATCACCCCTCGGATCAAGGATGCGCCCGAATCTCTTAAATCTACACTCGACGGCTCGCAACTAACAAAATATAGTATAATCGAATCAATTCTAAGCTCAAATAAGGAGAATTAATAAGAAATCCCAAAATTAAGAATTCTTGAAAGTTTTCGAAATTTCAATCCCTGGCCCACACGTTCGGATTTCGAAAATACTTGAAGGAATCAATTACCCAGAGTCTAAGGATCATAATTATGCAAGTTATTGCTAGAATTCATTGCAAAAATGGATAATTCATAACTTCCCAAAATCCCAAAATTTCTATCAATTTCCCTGAATTTTTGGGATAATTTAGAAGAGAATTTCATTAGGAATTGATGTTATAACCAGGAAACTATGGAATTTACTTACCTTGATAATAATGGAGGAAGGTCCCTTGAAGAGCTCTCTAAAACTTGGGGAGGAAGATGAAAATGGAGAAAAAATGGGCTAGGGCCCGTATTAAAATACACTGCCCAGCTGCTTGTACTATGCGATCGCAGCTGGGCCAGTGCGTTCGCACACGGTAATTGCCCAGGGCCCTCCAGAAGCAAAGTGCGATCGCAGTTGAACTGGCGGTCCTGCCTATCAATAATGGAAATTGGATCCTCCTCGTAACCCAACTTCTCATCTAACTGAATAGTGTTGTAATCAACCATGTGCGAGAAGTTGGCGTGATACCTCTGGAGCATGGATACGTGTAAGACCGGATGAACTCCTGATAAGGCTGGAGGTAAAGCAAGCTCATAAGCAACCTCTTCGACATGCCTCAATACCTCAAAAGGACCTATAAACCTGGGGCTCAACTTGCCCTTCTTCCCAAATCTCATGACGCCCTTCATCGGTGAAACATTCAACATAACCTTATCTCCCTCCATGAATGCTATATCACGTGCCCGCTGGTCTGCGTAACTCTTCTGTATGAACTGTGTTGTGCAGAGCCTCTCCTGAATAATCTTCACCCTCTCCAAAGAATCTCTCACCAGATCTGTGCCATATAGCTTGGCCTCACCAGGCTCAAACCATCCGATAGGAGAACGACATCGCCAACCATATAATGCCTCGAATGGAGCCATCTCAATGCTGGATTGATAGTTGTTATTGTATGCAAACTCCGCCAACGGTAGGAACTAGTCCCACTGACCTCCAAAATCCATCACACAAGCCCTGAGCATATCCTCCAAAATCTGAATTGTACGCTCCGACTAGCCATCAGTCTGAGGGTGAAATGCTGAACTGGGGTCTATCTGAGTACCCATCTCGCTGTGCAAGGCTCTCCAGAAGTGAAAAGTGAACTGAGGACCTCGATATGATATAATAGACACTGGCACACTATGCAATCGGACAATCTCTCGAATGTAAATCTGAGCCAGCCTCTCTTTCGTATAAGTAGTAGCCACAGGAATGAAATGCGTCGATTTGGTCGATCTATCGACAATGACCCAAACCGCGTCAACCTTCCGCAAAGTCTGAGGCAACCCAACCACGAAGTCCATGGTGATGCGCTCCCATTTCCACTGAGGAATGGGAATTTGCTGAAACAAGCCTCCTGGCCTCTGGTGCTCGTAGTTGACCTGCTAACAGTTAAGACACCTGGCCACATACTGAACAATGTCCTTCTTCATCCGCCTCCACCAGTAATGCTGCTTCAAATCACGATACATCTTCGTCGCTCCTGGATGAATAAAATACCGAGAACTGTGTGCCTCCGCTAGAATCCTCTCCCTCAGGCCATCAATATCTGGAACACACAATCGGCCCTGAAGTCTCAAAACACCATCCTCGCCTAAGGTAACCTCCTTGGCCTTACCCTGGACCACCGTATTCCGAAGCTCTGCCAGACATGGATCATCAAACTGTCGAGCCTTAATCTCACTCAACAATGAAGACTGAGCAACCGCATGAGCTAGAACTCGACGAGGATCTGAAAGGTCCAATCTCACCAGGCGGTTAGCCAAGGACTGAATGTCCAAGGCTAAAGGCCTCTCCTCAGCTGTAATGTAGGCCAAACTACCCATACTCGCTGCTCTCCTGCTCAAAGCATCCGCTACTACATTCTCCTTGACCGGGTGGTACAAAATAGTAAGATCATAGTCCTTTAACAACTCAAGCCACCTCCGCTACCTCGAATTTAGGTCCTTCTGCTTAAGCAAGTACTGCAAATTGCGGTGATCAGTGTAGAACTCACAAGATACACCATACAAGTAGTGCCGCCAAATCTTCAAAGCATGAACAATCGCCGCCAACTCTAAGTCGTGTACAGGATAATTCTTCTCATGAACCTTCAGCTGCCGTGAAGCATAAGCAATAACCCTGCCATCCTGAATCAACACACATCCTAACCCGACACGTGAAGTGTCGCAATATACAGTATACATCCCTGACTCAGAAGGAAATGATAGAACTGGTGCTGAAGTCAATGCTGCCTTGAGCTTCTGAAAGCCCACCTCACAATCGTCTGACCATCGAAACGGGGCATTCTTCTGAGTTAACATAGTCAGTGGAGCTGCAATAGAGGAGAATCCCTCCAGGAATCGATGGTAATAGCCTGCTAAACCTAGAAAACTCCTGATCTCTGAAGCTGAAGTAGGACGTGGCCAACTCTGAACTGCCTCAATCTTCTGCGGATCAACCTTGATACCCTCTCCAGAAACCACATGTCCCATAAATGCCAATGACTCTAACCAGAACTCGCACTTGGAGAACTTAGCATATAGCTTCTGCTCTCGCAAGGTCTGAAGCACAACTCTCAAATGCTGCTCGTGCTCACCAAGGCTCCGTGAGTAGATCAGTATATCATCAATGAAAACAATAATGAATGAGTCGATAAACGGCCTAAACACCCTATTCATCAAGTCCATATATGTTATTGGGGCATTGGTCAAGCCAAAGGACATCACCAAGAACTCATAATGGCCATATCTGGTGCGAAATGGCGTCTTCGGAACATCAGAAGCCCGAATCTTCAACTGGTGATAACCCGATCTCAGATCAATCTTCAAGAACACGCGAGCGTCCTGCAACTGGTCAAACAAATCATCGATGCACGGAAGAGGATACTTATTCTTGATGGTTACCTTATTCAACTGACGATAGTCAATGCACATCCGCATAGACCCATCCTTCTTTTTCACAAATAGGACTGGAGCACCCCACGGTGACACACTCGGCCTGATGAACCCCTTGGCCAACAACTCCTCAAGCTGCTCTTTCAATTCCTTTAGCTCCTTAGGAGCCATACGATAAGGGGGAATAGAAATAGGCTGAGTATCTGGAGCCAAATCAATACAGAAATCTATATCTCGATCTGGAGGCATGCCTTGAAGATATGAAGGAAACACATCCGGAAACTCTCGAACAAAACGCACTGAATCAATGGTAGGAGACTCGGCGGTAGTGTCCCGCACGAAAGCGAGGTAAGCTAAGCAACCCTTCTCGACCATGTGTCGAGCCTTCATAAAGGAAATGACCCGGCTGACAGCACTCATCGAAGAACCTCTCCACTCCAACCTCGGCGACTCAGGCATGGCTAATGTAACTTTCTTAGCATGGCAATCCAACACAGCATGATAAGGAGATAGCCAATACATGCCCAAAATAACCTCGAAATCAACCATATCGAGCAATAATAAGTCGGCTCTGGTATCAAGCTCACAGAAAGCAACCACACAAGATCGGTAGACCCAGTCTACTACAACAGAATCGCCCACATGAGTGGACACATACAAGGGAGAACCCAAGGACTCACGAGGAACATCCAGGAAATGAGAAAATAATGTTGAAACATATGAATAGGTGGATCCTGGATCAAATAGCACTGAAGCCTCTCTACCACAAACTGAAATAATACTTGTGATCACGGCGTCTGAGGCCACCGCATCTGATATGGCCGGAATAACATAGAATCTGGCTGCAGAACCTGAAGACTGAGCTCCCCGAGGGAGAGCTGGAGCTGAATGACCCTCACCTGACTGGCCTCCCCCTCTAGGACGACCCCTTCCAACTTAACCCCCACCCGTAGGTGGTCGAACTGCTGGTGCAGAAATCATAAGCTGGTGACTCTGCTGCACGGCCTTGCCCAGATACCTGGGACACTGCCTGATCATATGGTCCAGTGCCCCACACTCGAAATAACCTCTAGGTACCATAGCATGTTGTCCCGAAGAAGAACCCTGAATAGATGGAGGGCGGTAAGAATCATCTGACAAGGCACTAAAATAGGAACCGGAGGATCTCTGATGGTTGGAGTAACCGCTGGGTGCACCGTGGATGGCTGGTGGATGGTAAGAGCGCTCTAGCATGGCACTAAACTGAGGCCTCGCTGAAATACCCCTGGGAGGTAGTGGAGGTGTTGAATATGAAGGCCTACTAAACTGGCCGCCTCCGAACTGACCTCTGCCCCTAGCTAGAGCACCCGTGAAGTCACCTGTGAACCTGGCCCTCTTGCCCTGGTGACCCTGCTGCCCTGGCTGACCCTGCTCATCGCTCCTCGTACGGTAACCCTCAATCCATCGAGCTATCTCGACTACAAGCTGGTATGGGGTACCCATATCTACCTCTCTGGCCATGGGGGTCCTGATACCCGGATGTAAACCCGCCATGAAGTGCCGCACCCTCTCGGCATTAGTGGGCAATATCATAAGAGCATGGCGAGATAACTCTGAAAACCTCGCCTCATAATCTGTCACAGACATCTTCCCCTGCTCCAACCTCTCAAACTGTCCCCGAAGCTCCTCTCTCTCGGACGGTGGAATGTATCGGTCCAGAAATAGCTGGGTGAACTAACTCCAAGTGACGGGAGGAGAATCCGCTGGCCTACTAAGAACATACGACTGCCACCAGCGGCGAGCTCTACCCTCAAGCTGAAATGTGGTGAAGTCCACCCCATGTGACTCTAGTATCCTCATATTGTGCAGTCTGTCCCTGCACCTGTCGATTAAATCCTAGGCATCCTCACCCCTCTTACCCCCGAAGCCTGGGGGGCGAAGTCGGGTCCATCTACCAAGCATCTTCTACTGGTCACCTTCTGCGACTGGCTTGGGATCTGACTGTGCTACGATAGGTTGAACACCACCCACGGGTGGTGTACCCGGAGTGTGATGTGCTGCTGCCTGTTCGGTGGCCTGAGCGGTAGGTGTCTGAAATCCCCCTCCCGCCTAGGAAGTTGCAGGGTCTGCTGGAAGTACGCCTGCCTGGGACATAGTGTCCATAAATATCAATATGCGGCCCATGACATCTTGGAAGCCTGGCGCCGTCATAAAATCCACAGGTGCAGGAGCAACTGGAGGCAACTCATCATGCTCCTCAATAATAGGATCCTCAAGCGGTGCAACTGGTACAGCTCTGGGACGCCCTCGTCCCATACCTCGAACAAAAGCCCTACCCCTGCCCCTACCACGACCTCGAGCTGCGAGGGTAGAGGCCTCCCCTGGATCAGGAACATGAGAAGCACGCGTCCTCACCATCTGTGAGAGAGTAGAAGATCAGCTTGAGTACATCATCGATTGCACGATAGGATATGAACAAAAGGAGTTTCTTAATGCCCTGTAGCCTCTTGAAGATAACCACAGACGTCTTCGTACCGATCCGCAAAACTCTACTGGGTTTGCCCGTGACTCGTGAGACTGCGTGAACCTAAGGCTCTGATACCACGTTGTCACCACCCAAATTCTAATCCAGGTCGTGATGGCGCCCAACAACGGGGTTAGGCAAGCCAATATAAAAGACACTAGATGATATCCCCTTGCCCGCCTGATCTAAACATGTCGGCAATTACCAATTTTAAAAAATTAACATAATGCTAGCATGATACGCCATTAAAATCATAAAAATATGAAGGCACCCGGACAAACCGAAGCACATATATAGATACACAGCCCAAACCCAAAATAGAAACTACGTGTGTGCTAGGAACTAGTGTCACGAGTGTCACGAGGTAATGCTGAATATACAACGTCTACAATATATACAGGGCCTCAGTCTGAATGAAATAGACCGAGAATATGACAAAAGAAACTCCAGGGTGCTGCCAGGGAGTCGCCAGGAAGATCAACTCACCATGAAGTATGATCACACAATCAATACCTAGCACTGTCCTGATAATCAGGTATAACAACCTCCGGACCTCTACAGTCAAGTACAGAAGAAAAGAAAGTGCAGTATGAGTACATAAATAAATATGTACCTAGTGAGTATCCCGTCTAATCTCGAAGAAGTAGTGACGAGAGGTTGACTCGATACTCACTAAGGTCAAACAGTAACAGTAATAGACAGGATATAAGGAAAGCAGTAGACATGTAAATAGTGCACCACAATTGTGAAGAGAATACAGAGTTTCCAATTAAATACTGAAAGCAGTAACAACTCACCTGTCTCTTTTTCCCAAACATCTGTCGAATCATAAATAAGGAAAATGGTACCAAATAGTCATGCGCACACAGGAGTAAGACAACCGGCTGGAGTCATGAGGGAGAATAGCTATGCACTGGCAGGGATCGACCGGCCCATACCAAGAGTGCATGATTAACAATAATCCTTCCTACGCACTGTCGGGGATCGACCAGCCCGTACCAAGAGTGCGTCTATCAATGTAATCATATCATATCATAGTATAACTTCATCCATGCACTGCCGGGGATCGACCTGCCCGTACCAAGAGTGCATTCTTAATTAAATCCTGGTGCACTGCCGGGGATCGACTGGCCCGTACCAAGAGTGCACTATAAATTTGTTGTGGCGTACGACCTGCTCCCATAGGAGTGAAGGAAATTACAGATCGCTCGCTTACGAAGTGACAACATGCGCACATAGAATGTAAAGTTCATTTCACCACAATCCTTTTTAGTTATTTAAGTAAATGAAAGCTCAGGGAAACAGTAACATATATAAAAGCATGAATCTAAGCATATAGTCATTTAAGGCAGAATACATGGCATGTTGTGGCCCTAAGCTACCCGTACGTGACAATGGTAGTCGCTACGTACGGACTCTCGTCACGTGGTATGCGCATAGCCCCCAAACACAAACATACAACACATAGAACACCTATGGGGACAATTCCCTCTTACAAGGTTAGAAAGGAGACTCACCTCGCGACGTAATCACCCACCAGATCAAGGAAGCGCCCGAATCTCTGAACTCTACACTCGACGGCTCGCAACTATCCAAATATAGTATAATTGAATCAATTCTAAGCTCAAAGAAGTATAATCAATAAGAAATCCCAAAATGAAGCATTCTTGAAAGGTTTCGGAATTTCGACCCCGGGCCCACACGTTTGGATATCAAAAATTCTTGAAGGAATCAATTACCCAGAGTCTAAGGATCATAATTATGCAAGTCATTGCTAGAATTCATGGCAAAAAAGGATAATTCATAACTTCCCAAAATCCCAAAATTTCTATCAATTTCCATGAATTTTTGGGATAATTTAGAAGAGAATTTCATAAGGAATTGATGTTATAACCATGAAACTATGGAATTTACTTACCTTGATAATAATGGAGGAAGGTCACTTGAAGAGCTCTCTAAAAATTGGAGAGGAAGATGAAAATGGAGGAAAAATGGGCTAGGTCCCATATTAAAATACACTACCCAGCTGCTTGTACTATGTGATTGCAGCTGGGGCCAGTGCGTTCGCACAGGTAAATTGCCCAGGTCCCTCCAGAAGCAAAGTGCGATCGCAGCTGAAGGCTGGTGATTGCAGAGAGTAGCAGCAGGGGGGAGGGGGTAGGCATCTTTGTGCGATCGCGGGGGTGAGGGTTGTGATCGCGGAGAACCAAAAAGGGCCCAATCAAAGCATACCCTGTGCGATCGCGGATAGACCTGTGCGATCGCACCGGTCATTCTCCCACCCCAGGTCCAACCTCTTATTTGATCGCAGCTGATTACCTTCAAACGCACTGAAGAAAACCAGACAGAAAAATTCTGGTGTTTGGGAATTAACTCCGAGGGGTCCGAAACTCACCCGAGCCCCTCGAGACCCCGTTCAAAGACACCAACAAGTCCATATTCATGATACAGACTCGCTCGAACTTCCGAAACATGAAAAACAACAACGAAACTCAAAATTCAACCCCCAAACCACATTGAATCAACTTACGAACTTGAGAATATTAGAATTCACTTCATTGCGCCGAACGCGTCTATACTACTCGGAATGACTTCAAATTTTGCAGACAAGTCATAAATGACTATACGGAACTATTCTCGGTCCTAGAATTCTATTTGGACCTCGATTGCACAAAACCACATCCCAAACCAAATTTCAAATATAAGGAAATCCTGATTTTCATTTCGGGCGCCGAAATGCTCTCGAGTCATCGAAAACCCGAGCCGAACACACGCCCAAGTCCGAAATCATCATACGGAGCTACTGGAGCTATCAAAACTCGATTCCGAGGTCGTTTTCTCAAAATATTGACCGAAGTCAAACTTGGCCAAATAGGCCAACCTTAAGGAACCAAGTGTTTCCTAAACCACCCAAACCATTCCTAAATCCTGAACCACCCGCTCCCGCAAGTCATAAAGCACAATAGCCTCTATGGAAGGTTTCATTTAAGGAAACGGTATCCTAATACGCAAAACGATAGGCTGGGTCGTTACAGCATCTATCCCATTTTACTTATTCCCCTACTTCTTTCCACGTATCCATTCAATTAGGGGCCGTAAGTAGAAAATGTGAAAATAAATCGGGGTTTATTGATCGAAGGAATCTCATGTTCTGGTTTATTATCAATTTTTTAATTAATTATTACAACCAGTGAAGCCATATACATATTTGAACTAAGTACTGGAGACTCTGCAGATATGGAGGAACGAGTTTCCTTTGGGAATTTATGCTTAAAGATATTTAGGTAGATTTTCACAAGAAAATATTGTTCCTCTGCTGGGTATTTCCTTTTGTATCGATATATGATTTAATTTGATTGATGTCCATTAACATGTAGGTGTCTTCAATAGCCGATAACTCCAGCAATATCATTTTATTGTATGGAGAAGGTATTGCTGAAAAATTTCAATTCAGTTTGATTTTTGGTGAAAGAATCGTTATTTGATGATGGTTAAGACTAGTGGTTTGTTGGTGGTTAAAGAATAGGTGTGTGGTGTAGGAGAAGTTGATGTTGGTGGAGGTTAGGTGAAGAGGGAGGTGGTGGTGGAAAAAACAAGTAGGGGAGAGAGCAAAATGAGATAGGTGCGATGAGGTGGCATGCCATGTGACATTCACCTCAGCGATGTGTCAGGCCACGTGAGATAATCTTAGCATGATGGAGGGTCTTAACAGCAGAGGGGTATTTTTGCACTAGTTTTATGACGTCGGGGGCTATGTTGGACCAATAGTGTAACGGAGTGTATAAATGAATATTTTTGAATAGTAGAGGAGCATATTTGACCCTTCACCCTATTATAGTTTTAATATTGACCAATATCGCATGGTTTGCAGATTCATCCTACCATTTATATTTTCATAAAACTCATCATATGGATATGTTGAGCCCAAAAAGGGAAACAACATAATCTCTCTTATATAACATTGTTGGACCCTTAATCGTTCAATAGAACTTGCCTCTCATTTTGTTAGGTTCCTTCCTTTTGTAGTAATTAAGAGCAAGAATTTCAATAATATTATTGCAGTAATATTCTTTGTAATCGGATACACGAATTAGCTTGAGTCGTGCTGGGCACTGTCCTAAGAAATTATTTTACCAGTGAGAAATATTTCTCCAGGATAAAACAAGCTTACCTCTATTTTATTTAGAGGATACAGGAATCAACAAAATATTTATATTACAATAATCCAACAAGATGGAAAAGAGAATAAGACAAGAAATATTTATAAGATAAATTGGAAATAAGAGAAGCTAAGAGAGAAAGAGAAGAAGGCTAAGTAAAAAAGCACTTCTAATGGTGATGAAATTGTGCATCCAAAAGATGGCTATTTATAATTAAAATTGTATGTAACTTGGTTGAATGGAAAGCAAGTGGCTTATCAAATTTGCCACTTTTTGAACTTCTTTTGCCATTTAACATAACCTTCTAGAATGGCTATACACTTGTCCAAAACCTTTAAAATATTGCCACAATCCCCCACTATTTTAAAGACCCAAAAATAAACTTGTTGGATTTTTATGGTACAAATATAATAGGTTTGGTGTCTTCTGGACTATGAACCAAACTTAGACCAATAAAATTTAACTCATAGAATTACTAGTGAAATATAATATTTTTATGAACCAATAAATCTTATTGTAAGTCAGAGATTTTATCAATCACATTTTGACCCCCGGTGTACAATGCGGTTTTGCTCCCAATAGGCCATGCGCGTGCCTGGTTATTCATGAGAGATCTAGAGACTAGGACAAAATCTCATAGGAGCGGCCCCACTCCACTCTCATATAGGTGAATTCATCAAGTGTATAATGCTTTTTAAATACACCATCCCTAAGGAATATGAATTACATTAAGAGTTATAACTCGTCCTCTCAATTAGTAGCAGTTAAGCACTCTCTTTTAGTGCTTCAGTGCCAATATCAACTTGTTATTACCCATATGAACCTACTTCATGGGATCTTCAATCACATAGGTTGGGTTACTATCTCTATTGACAACATGTCGGCCTTAACCCATCTCTTGTGAGGTTTGAAGAATTAATTTTCTTCCCACGGGTTTAGTCAGAGGATCGCCCAAATTTATCTCTGACTTCACATAGGCAATGGAAATTATTCCATCTCTCAACAGTTGTTTTATGACATCATGTCTCAATTTCAGGTGTCCACTTTTACAATTATAAGATTTATTCTTTACTATAGCTATTGTTGCTTCGCAATCACAGTGTATAGACACAGGAGGCAATACGTCCTTTATTAAAGGGATATTAGCTAAGAAGTTTCTTAGCCACTCAGCCTCAGAACCAGCTAACTCTAGAGCTACAAACTCTGATTCCATAGTCTATCTAGCAATGATCGTCTGTTTAGCTGATTTTCACAATATTGCACCTCCACCAAGGGTGAATACATAACCACTAGTGGATTTTGTCTCATCTCAATCATAGATCTAGTTTGCATCATTGTACCCTTCTAAAGTAGAAGGAAATCCACTATATAGGATACAATATTTCATGGCTCCTCTCAAATATTTCATTAGTCTATTTAATGCAGACCAATGCTCTCTGTTGTGATTATGAGTATATCTACTCAATCTACATACAGCATAGGCTATATCAGGCCTTGTAAAATTTATTAAATGCATTAGACTCCTGATAATCTTAGCACATTTAGGCTGAGCAACTGGGTTACCATTATTCTTTTTTCAACTTAGAGTTAGCATCAAAAGGAGTGCTCACAGATGTGATATTAAAATATTCAAACTTCTTAAGGAGTCTCTCAACATAATGTTCTTGTGACATCATAATTCCATATTTACTCCTTATAACTTTAACTCCTAATATTGTTTTTACTTCACTCAGATCATTCATATCAAAATTAGCAGACAGAAATAATTTTGTAGTTTGCACAATATTTAAACTTGTACCAAACATAAGCATGTCATCAACATACAAACATATTATTACATAATCACTGTCTAACACTTTAGTATAAATACATTTATCCACCTCTATTGAGGAAAAACCATTTCTCGGTAAGACTTGTTCAAATTTCTCATACCATTGCTTAGGAGCTTGTTTAAGGCCGTAAAGAGATTTAATTAATTTACAGACTTTTTTTTTGTCCAGAAATGACACAGCCTTCAGGTTGAACCATATAAATTTCTTCTTCTATATCACCATTTAGAAAAGCAGTTTTGACATCCATTTTGTGGATAAAAAGCTTACGAATTGAAGCTAAGGCGATTAAAACTCGAAAAGAAGAAATTCTAGTCATCGGTGCAAATGTATCAAAATAATCTATATTTTATTTTTGAGAAAATCCTTTTGCTACTAACCGAGCTTTATCTTTATCTAAAGATCCATCAGGATTAAATTTCCTTTTGAAAATCCATTTACAACCAATAGGCTTTGCACCAGGAGGTAAATCAAATAAAATCCATGTATTATTTTTCTTAATAGAATCAATTTAAACTTTTATTGCCTCTTTCCAATATTTAACTTTTGAAGAAGATATAGCTTCAAAATAATTCGATGGTTCATTATCAACAAGAAAAGTTTGAAAATCATTCTCATAAGAAAAATATTCTTTTCTAGGCCTTTTGCTCCTTCTCAATTCCTCATTAGAGGTAATTTCACTATTTTGTTTTAACAGGTGTATGAAAAATTTTATCAGACAGTGGATAAATATATTTAAAGAACTCAGCATTCTTTGTCTCAATTATAGTATTGTAATCAAGCACATCACTTTTTAAAACAAGAAATCTATATGCAACACTATTTTCAACATATCCAATAAGCATGCAATCAGCAATTTCAGATAAATATTTCAAATTAGATTTATAACCCCTCTACAATTCATACGGAATTTTTCCAGTTCTTCTATGTGGTATTCTATTTTGTAAGTGACATGCAGATAATATAGCATCACCCCACATATTATCAGGAGCATTAGAACTAACTAACATAGAGTTCATAATCTCTTTCAGTGTTCTATTTTTCCTTTCAGCTACTCCATTTGAGTCAGGTGAATAAGGCGGAGTTACTTCATGAATTATTCCATTCTTTCAAAAAAATCATTTAAAGATAAATATTCTCCACTTCTATCAGATCTAACTCTCTTGATTTTTCTACTAAGTTGATTTTCAATCTCAGTTTTATAAGAAATAAAAGCATTAAATGCATCATCTTTATTTCTAAGCAAATACAACTTAGTATATCTAAAATAATCATCCATAAAGGTCACATAATATCTTTTACCACCTCTAGTCATAGTCTGCTTCAAGTCGCCTAAATCAATGTGAATTAAAGATAATAATTCAGTTTCTCTATTTACGGGAAAACAAGTCTTTCTAGTACTTTTAGCTTCAACACATATTTTACACTTGTCAATATTATTTGAGTCTAAACCAGATATTAATCCTAGTGACTGCATTTTCTTTATATACGCGACATTAACATGTCCTAATCTAGCATGCCATAAAGATATAGACTCAACCATATAAGCAGATGCATTTCCATCGATAACATCAGAAATATTAAGTACAAAGAGTCCTTGGTTACAATAGCCCTTTCCTAGAAACACATTATTTTTGGTTATTATGATCTTATCATATTCAAATGACACTTTTACTCCGGCTCTTCCCGACAAGAATACAGAGATCAAGTTTGCCCTCATAGTAGGAATATGCAGTACATCAACAAGGGCTAAAGTTTTTCGCAAAGTGAGTTTCAGGAGAACTTTACCCTTACCCAAGACTTTAGTAGTACTTGAGTCTCCAAGGTAGACCTCTTCTCTATCAGCCTCTACAGGAGTATAAGAGAAAAATACTTCTCGATTTGCACAAATATGCCGAGTAGCCCCAAATTCTATCACCCATTCTTTTGCATGTGCTACAATGTTTACTTGAGAAATGACAGCTTCAATAATATCACCTCCTTCGGCTAAGTTAGCCTTAGGAATATTAGTTTTTCCTTTGTCATTTCCTGCTCTGTACCTGCACTGTGAGGCATGATGTCCTAGTTTTCCACAAACAAAATAAGAGCCCTCTTTTCTTTGAAGGTTAGGATTTTTAGGCTTGCAACCTTGAGACTTATTCCCTTACCTTTTGCGGTTGTTGTTGTTGCTTTGCACTAAGTTTGCTTTAAGAGCTGTCATCCTAGCTTTGGCAGATTCTTTTATGTTGGAATCTTCAATTAGGATGTGGGTCACAATTTCCTCAATGGTGAAATTTTTCTGTTTGTGTTTTAAGTTATTTTTGTAGTCACTCCATGAGTCAGACAACTTCTCAATCAGTACTCCAGCAGCAAACTTTTCTGGTAGTGACATCCCCTCGACCTTCAAGTCTTCCAGCAATTTTTGATATTTGTTAATTTGTACGTTCATCTCTTTATCATCTCTCATCTGCCACTGATAAAATTTTCCTACTACAAATTTTGTTTTGTAGCATCTTCTGCAATGAATTTTTTAATTAAGGCTTCCCATATAGCTTTTTCTTATTTATAGCTGCAGTACACGTCAAACAGTTCATTAGAAATAGTTTGCAATATGGTATGACATCATACCTTGTTGGCATATTGCCATGATTCCACTATTTTCTTATCAGCGTATGCACTAGGTTGTGGATGTAGCATTGCATGTGCAACATCATGGACATTAAGCAGTGAGAAAATACGTTCTTGCCAATGCTTGAAATTTTCATTGGCAAAAATTTCAATATTTGACACATCTGGAAATGGCCTGGTATATGGCAGTGCAACTGGGGAGATAGTGGCGCCAACATTGGTTGTATCTGTAGTACGTTCAGCATCATTGTTGTTTGCCATAGCTTCTTAGATTGTATTAATTGAGAGAAAGAACTTCAATAATAACACTGCAATAATATTCTTAATAATCGGATACACGAATTAGCTTGAGTCGTGCTGGGCACTGTCCTAAGAAACTATTTTAGCAGTGTGAAATATATCTTCAGGATTAATCAAGCCTACCTCTATTTTATTTGGAGGATACAGGAATCAGAAAAATATTTATATTACAATAATCCAACAAGATTGATAAGAGAATAAGACAAGAAAAATTGGAAATAAGAGAAGCTAAGAGAGAAAGAGAAGAAGGCTAAGTAGAAAAGCACTTCTAATGGTGATGAATTGTGCAGCCAAAGATGGCTATTTATAATTGAAATTGCATGTAACTTAGTTGTGCATGGCAAGCAAGTGGCTTATCAAATTTTCCACTTTTTGAACTGCTTTTGCCATTTAACATAATGTAACGATCCAGCCGGTTGTTTTGCGTATTAGGATCCCGTTCCCTTAGATGAAACTTTCCTTAGCGGCTATTCGTGCTTTATGAATTGCTGGAGCCGGTGGCTCGGGATTTGGGAATGATTTGAGTTGTTTAGGAACACTTGGTTCCTTAAGGTTGGCCTATTTGGTCAAGTTTGACTTCGGTCAACATTTTGAGCAAAAAACCTCGGATTTGAGTTCTGACAGCTCCAGTAGCTCCGTATGATGATTTCGGACTTGGGCGTATGTTCGGCTCAATTTTTCGATGACCCGGGAGCATTTCGGCGCCCGGAATGGAAATTAGGATTTCCTTATGTTTGAAATTTGGGTTGGGACGTGATTTTATGTTATCGAGGTCTGAACGGAATTCCGAGACCGGGAATAGTTTCATATAGTCACTTATGACTTGTCTGCAAAGTTTGAAGTCATTCCGAGTAGTATAGGCCCGCTTGGCGCAATGAAGTGAATTCTAGAATTCTTAAGTTCTAAAGTTGATTCAATTTGGTTTGGGGTTGAATTTTGAGTTTCGCCGTTGTTTTTCATGTTTCGAAAGTTTGAGCGAGTCCGTATCATGAATACAGACTTTCCGGTGCTTTTGGACGGGCTCTCGAGGGGCTCGGGTGTTTTTTTTAGACCCCCGGGAGCTAAGTTAGAAAAACTAGAATTTTTCTATCTAGTTTCCTTCTCTGCGATCGCAGGAGGAGGGTTGAGATCACGGAGAAGGATTTTGCTAGGCTGCTGGTTGTTCTCTGTGATTGCAGCCTTTCCCTTGCGATCGCATAGGTCTGGGTTCCAAAGCTTCGCGATCGCAGTCCTTTCTTGCGATCGCACTGAGTCACAACTGGGCTGGGTAACTTTGTTCTTCGCGATCGCAGGACCTCTGCCGCGATCGCAGAGGTCAAGGGAGTTGGTCTTCGCGATCACAGGACCCCTGCCGCGATCGCATAGAAGCTGCAACTAGGTAATCTCTTTTAAAAGCGGGACTTAGCCAAAATTCTTCATTCCCATCTTCTTCCTCAAGGTTTTAGAGAGCATTTCAAAAGGGTTTTCCAATATTATCATCAAGGTAAGTTAATTCCTTAGTTTTAATGATTCTAATATCAATTCTTTATGAAATTCTCTTCTAATTATCCTAAAAATTCATAGAAATTGATAGATATTTAGGAATTTTGGGAAAATTATGAATTACTCATTGTTTCCAAAAATTCTAGCAAGGACTTGCATAATTATGATCCTTAGACTTCGGGTAATGGGTTCCTTCAAGAACTTTTGAAATCCGAACGTGTGGGCCCGGGGTCGAATTTCCGAAAACCTTCAAGAATGCTAATTTTTGGAATTTCTTGTTAATTCTCTTTATTTGGACTGAAATTGATTCAATTATACCATGTTTGGCTAGTTGTGAGTCGTCGAGAGTAGATTTCGGAGATTCGGGCGCATCCTTGATCCGAGGGGTGATATCGTCAAGAGGTGAGTCTCCTTTCTAACCTTGTAAGAGGGAAATTGTCCCCATATGTGTTCTACATGTTGTATGTTTGTATTTGGAGGATACGTGCGTACCTTGTGATGAGAGTCTGTACGTAGGGACTACTATTGTTATGTCCGGGTAGTGTAGGACCACAACATGCCATGTATTCTGCCTTAAATTGAAGTATATGCTTAAATTCATGCTTGATATACTACTGTCTCCCTGAGCTTTCATTTACTTAATAATTGGGAAGGATTTTGATGAATTGAACTTTACATTTGTGTGTGCATGATAGCCGCCTCGTAATTTACATTCCGCGATCGGCATATGGTTTCCTTCACTCTTACAGGAGCGGGCCGTGTGCCACGGCGGATTTATAGTGCACTTACGATACGGGCTGGTCGATCCCCGACAGTGCACATGGATTTATTTGAGAATGCACTTATGGTACGGGCCGGTCGATCCCCGGTAGTGCATGGACGACGGTGTGATTACATTGATAGACGCACTTACGGTACGGGTCGGTCGATCCCCGGCAGTGCGTAGTTGGACTCTTGGTAAGCATGCACTCATGGTATGGGTTGGTCGATCCCCGGCAGTTCATAGCTCTTCCTGATATGATTACATTATAAGCATGAACTCATGGTATGGGTCGGTCGATCCCCGGCAGTGCATAACTATTCTTCCTCCTAACTCTAGCCGGTTGCTTTACACTTATGTGCGCATGACTGTTTGGTGCTGAATTCCTGATTTATGACGTGACAGGTGGATGGGAAAGAAGACAGGGAAGTTGATACTGCTTTTGATATTTATTTGGAAACTCTGTATTCTCTTTACAATTGTGGTGCATTGTTTACATGTCTACTATTTTCCTTACATCCTGCTTTACATTATTATTGTTGGACCTTAGTGAGTATCGAGTCGACCTCCCGTCACTACTTCTTCGAGATTAGAAGGGATACTCACTGGGTACATATTTATATATGTACTCATGCTGCACTTTCTTTTCTTTTGTACTTGACTGTACAGGTCCGGAGGCTGGTATTTCGGATTATCTGGCCGGAGCTAGGTATTGACTGACTGACCGTACTTCACGGTGAGCTGCTCCTCTTGGCGACTTCCTGACAACCCCCTAGAGTTTTCTTTTGTCATATTCTCTATCTATTTCATTCAGACTGAGACTCTGTATATATTTGTCATTGTATATTCAGTAGTTGCCCATGACACTCGTGACACTAGTCCCTGGCACACACATAGTGTATATTTTGGGTTGTTGGCTATACATATGTTATGCGACATGCCTATTGGTTGATTTTCCGCACTTGTAGTTTTATTTCACATCACCCGCCATTATTATGTTTATATCTGTTTAAAATTGGTTAAAAGATGAAATTTACGTAACTGGGAATGGTAACACTTAGTGTTTCTATATTGGCTGGCCTAACCTCATTGTTGGGAGCCATCGCGACCTGAATCAAGATTTGGGTCGTGACATATAAACTTCTAGAATGCCTATACACTTGTCCAAAACCTTTAAAATACTGCCACACCTTTTACATAGAATTTTGTAGCAATTTCAACCATACTATTTTATTTTTACACGTCAAGTCTTCCCATTCTCCTGGAAGCCTAGGTCCTAAATATATGAACTTCGTTAAGGCATCATATCTGACTTCATCTCTATACTATTTTAATTTATCTTATGCTAATCAAAGAAAAACCAAAAAGAAACAGACGAGGCATTTCGGAATTTACCTAGTAGAAAAGACAGATTCAGAACTTTAAGTTTATGGATTTCTAAAAAACATTCAAGTTAATATATAACAATAATTGAATTAAAGAATCGAATTTCAAGCTAAATATTCTTACACCTTTAATAGATTTTTCAATACAAATACAGGATCTAGACAAAAGCTACTAAGTTAATGGGAGTCCATACTTATTGTGCAGGATCCGCCCCTGCCTAGTAGTGAAAAATTTCACTGCGGAACCAAGAAAAAGTTAAGAGTTGAATAGCATTGCAAGTGATAGAAGGTTAAAGCAACTAAACAAGGCAAAATACATCGACAACCCCTTAAAGTTGTCCACACTTTTCATTTAAAAACTCTATCTTAAGTTTCGTTCCTTATGAACACTCCAACTACATCTCATATGTTCCATTTGGACACAAAAGGCTGACATGGCAAATCGAGTGTTCCGCATATTTTTCAGGCGCGTGAAATGGTCCAGAAAATAATCTCCTCATATTTCTTGCCGGAAAATGAATAGTTTTTGCCCGAAATACTTTTCAGTAAATGGTGTAACAAACCAAATAATAACCAAACTAACTAGCTATATTGATTCACTGAACGGACTTACAAATACTGGAAATTACAATGAACAGTAAAGGATAATTGAGAGATAACATAGAGGGATGAGAGGACAGAAATACACCATAGAAGAAGGGAGATGAGAAGCTTAGATGCAAAGCAAGGAGATGAGAGGAACATACATTTTCTTCTTCAACAATAGGCATATCCCCACAATCTCATACCACCGTCCCTTTTAACAGAACCATTACGCTCACCATTCCACCTGGATCCCAAATTAACCTGGCCCAATTATTTGTTCTCAACCAAATAGCTCGTCTCAGCCCAATATCTATTTTTATGGCCATAAGTTGGGGTTGATTCATAAAAATACTCCTGTCCTCAATAAGAACCTTGTCCTGAAGGTTCGAGAGAGGAAACTCTGATGTTATATTCACATGACAATCCACCCGGCAGATAGAAGTCTCATACAATTGGATGTTAATGGATCCATCAAGAGCACAACTTGTATCACAAGGATGTTTAGAATTATTGCAAATATAATGCAGCCAACAACACACAACTTTTCTAAAAATCAGCTTGTCATCATCTGTAAGTTCCTCATCGAAATCTATAGCAAGTTCAAGCTCTCTAACTGTCTCCGTTAACTTTGAAATATCAATTGACCCACGTTTAAGCTTTTCTCTTGCAACATCCATGATAGAAGTTAAACATTTGAGTATATCACCAACAAATCCATCTCCAATACGGTTTGGATCAATAACTTGTACTTTAATTATGTACGCTCTGCCCTTGTATTCCTTGGTAGAAGATATGGGGAGAGACACCATACCGATAATATAAACAACGGTACCCCTAAAGCTCGTTGCAGTCATGTTGCCCAAAGTGCATCCTGGATTCTCACATACAACCTTGGATTTAGTTGGTCTCTGTTCACTTATTGACAGATTGGAACCAAGAAGGGGTTGTACCCTGGAGAAGTCATACTTTTTGCAACATTAGATACAAAGACCTCAGTTTCTTCTACTGAAATATTTTTATAGAGCGTTTCTGCAATTGCACTGCTTAGGTCAGTCGTAGGTAAGTACATGAATCTCCCCATGTGCATTTGACCAGTATCAAACCATTTGCATATATATATATGCCAAAGGGATTTTTAGGTCAGGGAGTAACTCGAGTAACTCGATGTATTCTATTGTGCTTCTGGTGCTCTCGTTGAGAGTCGAACTCAATTACAAATAGCTACAAGTCACAATTGATGAAGTCACTGAAGTTTTGCTAACTCAAGCAAAAGAGAAAATGGACAATTTGGATTTGGATGACAATGATGAGGATTCTCGGCCTAGTATTAATGCAGTTGGGGAAGAAAATCTCCAAAAACATGAAGCGGTCCTGCGATGCCAACCTAAATTTACCAAACTCCACTCAAAATACGATGATTGTTTCTTTCTCCATAAGAAAGCAATTGCAGTTCACAGAAGCAAATGTAATGTTTTGGTAAATAAGGTGCATAAGCTGTTTGATATTTGTTCTCAAAAAGTCGGGCAATCGTTGATTGATAATTAAGTGGTCGACTCGCCTTGTGAACAAAGTAACACCTTGATTTTGGATGGAACCCGATTGATGCACAAGCATATATTCATCCACTTCCCATTTGATCTTGGTGAATTTATTCCTCTATCTATTATGTTCGAGTACATGAACATGTATTTAGATACATTGCACTAGTTGCCTATTGCATTGTATTTTGGTGTGTTTGGCCTTGATGGTACTAGAAGAAGGGAGATGAGAAGCTTAGATGCAGAGCAAGGAGATTAGAGGAACAAACATTTTCTTCTTCAACAATAGGCATATCCCCACAATCTCAGACCATTATCCAAATTATGTTGAAGCCTTGGCTTAGTCTGTTCTTCTCATCTTCCTCTGCTAAATCTGTCTCTCATCCCCTTTCTTCTTAGCTTTAGGTTGCAATTTCTCTTCTCATTTACTCTCTAGTTCCTTTAGTGTTGCTTTCTACTATTCTATTAATATTTGGTTACCGTAATTCTATTTAGTGATTTAATATAATCAGTTGGTTTGGGTGTAATATCCAGTTTGTTACAAATGGCTTTTTCAATTTTTCATCGTTCACACCATTCTATCTCCATCGATATAATCACTTCCTCCACTCACCCCTTTATTTTATTCCACCTACTGTAATCAGACGAACGTGATGGAGAATTTTCCGGCGAGCTGAGAGAATAGAGAAAATGAGTGATGGCAATGGAGATCGGCAACTTATAAAGGCTATTCATGGGTTACAAAGGTTTTTGGATTTTAGAGGAAACTTTCAAGATCTGCAACTTACAAAAGGTTGTGAAGATCTGAAAGTTTTTTTGGCCGAAAAGTTCCTTTCGAATCTTAAACTTTTGGAAAGTCATTTTAGATTTGAGAGTTTTTTATTAGATCAAAAACCAACTTTTGCTTTCTACTTTCACATCAGACTTGAGGAAGAAAACGAAATAGGTGGAGAGTTTTGCAAAGACAAAATATGGGAGTCGTCAGAAAGAGAACATAAGGAGGAGGATCGTCGGGGAACATGACCAAGGGGTGGGGGTCGTTCTTTTATTTTTCAATTTTTTTAAGTTAGATCCATGTATCATTGTTTTCTTCGTCGCATGTGAATTACATGCATCTTTATTGTTTGGCTGCATATTAATTTTGTGTTTAAATGACATATGAGATATGGTTGAAGTGATTTTTCGAAAAGGCCTGACTTTTGCTCTATAAATAAACGTGAGATTTTGTACAAAGATATTCAAAAAAATCTGCAAGTATCAAATAGTGGCTTGTTGTATCCTGAAGAAGATTGTCTTTATTGTTCTCCGAAATCTGTATACGAGCAATAACTTCTTTAAGGAAAGTCGTTCTCATGCCTCAAAAGCCTTCAATGTCCTTTAATTTTTTCAATTACTATTTTGTTTCTAACAAAATGTACAAGTTTCTCATTGCAAAATTTCAATGTCGATTGCCTATAAACCAAAAGCAATATAAATTAAGAGGAAAAGAGCTCATATTTCTTAGGAATAAAGACTAAACATCAGAAACTCAAAATTCACTGTTGAATTTATCATATACAAATTAGTGATAATTTGCTTTCTTGCCCACTAGAATTTCAACATATATAGTATCAAACTCGCGAACCAGTAATAATCTTCATTATTCAGCCTCTGTTTGAACTTCAAAATAACGTCGTAGAGGGTAGGGGTTCTGGGAGCCATGTTTAAAAGGAATATTAGATTGCGAAGAGACTGCTTGTACAAGAAACGAAGAGGTTGTGCTTCTCTGATAAAATAGATAACAGAAAAGAAAAAGTTATCCATATTAAGAAATGTAGCTCAAAGTAACTAGATAAGACAAGAAGATAAGTAGAATAAGAGAAGAGATAATTTTCTTATTTCATCAAGTGTTCAAGTGTATCACATTTCATGCCTCTATTTATACTATTACATTGTAGGTTACAGAAGGATTGTCTCAAAAATGGCATTAACCTTTAAGATAATGGGAGGAGATCATGGGGAGAGGTTATGGAGGTGTAGGAGTTACAATCATAAAAGTTATAAGTAGTGGGAGGTTATTTACATCATGGGTAAAAGTAGTGAGAGTAGTGGATATCCACAATTATTATATGTTTTACAATACTCCTCCTTGGATGTCCAAAAATAGATAATATGCCTCGTTAAAATCTTACTAAGAAAAACCACGTGGGAAAAAATCTTAGTGAAGAAAAAAGAGTACACATATCTCTAATACGCTTTATTTGTTGCCTCGTTAAAAATCTTACCAGGAAAACCTAGTGGGACAAAACCTAGGCTAAGGGAAAAAGAGTACATCACATATCTTACTCCCCTCATAAAAACATCACTTTATTTCTCGAAGACGTCGCATTCCAATCTTCTGTTTCAACTTCTCAAATGTTGACGTTGGTTATGCCTTAGTGAACAGATCAGCCAAATTTTCACATGAACGAAAACATTAATGTCACCATTTTGTTGAAGATCATGCGTGAAAAAGAACTTTTGGTAAAATGTGCTTTGTTCTGTCTCCTTTGAAGTATCCTCCTTTCAGTTGAGCAATACAACCAACATTGTCCTCATATAGTGTAGTTGGATTATCCTTTTTCATAAGAAAACCACACATTTCCTGAATATGCTGAGTCATTGATCTCAACCAAATACATTCTCAACTAGCTTCATAAATGGCTATTATGTCAGCATGATTAGAAGATGTGGCAGCTATTGTTTGTTTCATTGAATGCCATGATATAGTTGTACCTCCATATACAAACAAATAGCCTGCTTGAGATCGGGTTTATGTGAATCAGACAAATAACCTGCATCGGCATAGCCAATCATTTCTGACTTGAATTCATTAGAATAGAACAATCCCATATCTAGAGTTCCCCGAAGATATCTAAATATATGCTTAACACCATTCCAATGTCTTCTTGTTGGGGAGGAACTGAAGATAATAAGCTTACAACAAAAGCAATATTTGGCCAGGTATTGTTAGCAAGATACATCAGTATCCCAATTACACTAAGATATGGAGTTTCATCACCAACGAGCTCTTCGTCATTTTCTTGAGGCCGAAATGGATCTTTATTTATGTCGAGAAATCTCACAACTATTGGGGTACTCAATGGATGTGCATTATCCATGTAAAATCGCTTTGACACTTTTTCAGTGTATGTTGATTGCTGGACAAAAATTCCATTTGTTACATGCTCAATTTATAGGCCAAGACAAAATTTTGTCTTACCAAGATCTAGACCTGGCAAGATGGTTACAAATAATAGTTATCCACCAAACCCAACCCACAAAAATGGGTTGGATAACTGACTTTTTTAAACCGGATCGAATAAGGATAATCACCCATATTATCCATTAGAAAAATGATTAACCAAATGGGTAACCAATGGATAAAATATGGATAATACAATTATTGAAAAATTATTTCAGTATTGTTCTTCTGTTGCAAGGGGCAGCAAATTCATATTAGAGCTTGAGGCTAATGTGAAGTCATGAATGGATAATATGGTTACTCATTTTATGAGTCGGTTAATCCGTTTATGACCCGTGTTAAATATGGGTTGGGCCGTATAATTTATTCGTTTTTTCCATTACCCGTTTCGTCCCGAACCATATACGACCCGACCCGCCCATTTGCCACTCCTACCAAGATCTTTCATTTCAAATTCTTTCTTCAAACACTCTACTGCCTTTGGAAGCTCTTTAGAAGTTCTACTGATATTCAAGTCATCAACATACACAACGATGATGACAAATTCAGATCCAGGCCTCTTAATAAACATAGGTACAAATAGGGTCATTTTCGTACCCTTCATTTAGCAAATACTCGCTAAGACGATTGTACCACATTCTCCCTGATTTCTTCAATCCGTATAAGGATTTCTGAATCTTTATTGAACAAGTTTCCCTTAAACTTTTATGTGCTTCAGGAACTTTAAATCCTTCAAGGATTTTCATAAAAAGCTCATTGTCCAGGGAGCCATATAAGTAGGCTGTGACAACATCCATCAACCGCATATAGAGATTTTCATGGACTGCAAGATTTATTAGATACCTGAAGGTAATTGCATCTACCACAGAAAAACATGTCTCCATATATGTGATGACCCAAAAGGTCATCTTATGTAAATTTAATTATGACTGTGTTTCGAGGCCCCGAAAGCCTCCGTTAATCTCACCTCAATGTGAGGGCACATCCCGTACGCGTAGTCGGGAAGCCTTTATGTGAAAACTTGATAAAGAGTTGAATTTATGATAATTAATTAAATAAAGTTGACTTTGGTCAACATATTTGGTAAACGGACCCGGGCCCGTGATCTGGCGGTCCCGGGAGGTCCGTAGGAAAATATGGGACTTGGGCGTATTTCCGGAATCGAATTTCGAGGACCCAAGTCCGAGAAATAAATTATTAATGAAAATTATTTTCTGAAAATAATAAAGGCTTATGAAAATGAACCTCGATGTGAAACATGTGCTTTCGGGCCCGTATTATGGTTTCGGATCCCGGAACAGGTTCAATATATGTTATTGAAGTTATCCGTGAAATTTGGTAAGAAACGAACTTGATTTGACGGGTTTCGGATCAAAATTGGGAAATTTAGAGTTAATGAACTTTTGAGGATTTTCATAGAATTTGAAATTTTGTTTGGAATGTGATTTTATGTTATCGAGGTCCAAATGAAATTCCGAGACCGGGAATAGTTCCGTTATTTCATTTATGACTTGTATGCAAAATTTGAAATCATTCCGAGTAGTATAGGCTGGTTCGGCGCATTGAAATGAATTCTAGAATCTTAAATTCTTAAGCTTGATTCAATTTGGTTTTGGGGTTGAATCCTGAGTTTCGTTGTTGTTTTTCGCGTTTCGGAAGTTCGAGCGAGTCTGTATCATGAATACAGACTTGCCGGTGCTTTTGGACGCGGTACCGAGGGGCTCGGGTGAGTTTTGGACCCCCAGGAGCTAAGTTGGGAAAACCAGATTTTTGATGTCTGGTTTCCTTCTCTGCGATCGCAGAAGGTGGGTCGCGATTGCGGAGAAGGAATTGGGCTGGGCTGCTGATTGTTCTTCGCGATTGCAGCTTCCTCTTCGTGATCGCGGGAGGCTGGACTCCATGCCTTCGCAATCGCAGCCCCATTGTCGCGATCGCATAGTGCCAAGCCAGGGCCGGACACAGTTACTCTTCGCGATCGCAGGACCTTTGCCGCGATCGCAGAGGTCTGGCCAGTTGGCCTTCACGATCGCAGGGCCCTTGTCACGATCACAGTGAAGAAATTCCTGGGCACTTTTATTAAATACGGGACATAGCCTATTTCCTCCATTTTCATCTTCCTCCTTAAGTTTTTAAAGAGCTCTTCAAGGAACCTTCCACCACTGTTATTGAGGTAAGTAAATTGCATGGTTTTACTAGTTTCAAACATTAATTCCTAGTTAAATTCCCTACTAAATTATCTAAAATCATTGAATTAGGTAGTAATTTTAGGGATCTTGAGGGTTTTGTGATTTTCCATTTTAGGCCATGAATTCAAGTAGAAATCATACCTTAATGATCCTTAGGCTATGGGTGAGTGATCCCTTCGAGAATTTTCGGGATTTGAGCATGCGGGACCGGGGTTGGAATTTGGGAATTCTTCAAGAATAGCGATTTTATTTAATAACTAAGATAACTTCCCACATTGTTCATTCATTGATTTAATTATATCCATTTTGGCTAGTTGCGAATCCTCGAGTGTAGAGTTTGGAGTTTCGGGCGCAATTGTGCTCCAAGGGGCAGATTCGGCACGAGGTGAGTCTCCTTTCTAACCTTATAAGAGGGAATTGTCTTCATAGGTGATGTATATGCTATGTGTAAATTGTTTGGGGGACTACGTACGCACCAAGTGACGAGAGTCCGTACGTAGCGGCTATCATTGATATGTCCTGGGTAGTTAGGCCCACATCATGTCATATATGCTTCCTCATAATATCTATTATGCTTCCTCGTAATGTCTGTTATGCTTCCTCGTAATGCCTTATATGCTTCCTCGTAATTCCTTATATTCTTCCTTGAAATGATTTATATGATTCATTGTGACGCCATGTGTACTATGAGATTATGTTTTGTATAGTATTGTTCCTCTAAGGCTTTATGGAAAATTGTTGAATGGAAAGGAATTTTTTATGGAAAGTAAGTATTATAAGATATTGGGATCGGGTCGTACGCCATGGAAGGTTTGAGAGTGATTATGCCTATGTGGGATCGGGTCGTACGCCACGGCAGAGTTGAAAAGTATTTGAAATATATATGGGATCGGGTCGTACACCACGGCAGAGTTGAAAAGTATTTGAAATATATATGGAATCGGGCCGTACGCCACGGCAGAGTTGAAACGTATTTGTGATATATATGGGATAGGGCCGTATGCCACGGCGGAGTTGAAAGGTATTGTACACGTATAGGATCGGGTCGTACGCCACGGAAAATTTAGAAGGTACCTTATGGGAGCGGGCCGTACGCCCCGGCGGATCTAAGACTTGGTGATTATGGTTTCATTTCGGTGGTCTTACCCTTGAAAGTGCATTATTGCTTGATTCAGAAGTTGTTTGGATTTCTGCTCTTGATATGTACTTGTTCCTGATTTCCTGACATGCTTACTGTATTTCATTATATTCTATCATATGTTATTACTGATGGACCTTAGTGAGTATCGAGTCGACCTCTCATCACTACTACTTCGAGTTTAGGAGGGATACTCACTGGGTACATATTTATTTTAATATGTACTCATGCTGCACTTCTGTACTTAACTGTTTAGGTACTAAGGATGATGCTTCTGGTTATTGTACCGGAGATAGACCCTGAGCTAGTGGACTTGACTTCACGGTGAGCTGCTTCCTCTGGCGATCCCTGGCAGCACCATGGAGTTTCATTTACTTTTGTTGTTTTCCCCGTCTATTTCATCCAGACTGTGGATTTTTATATATTATTACCTTTTGTATATTCCGTTTGTATGCCCATGATAATCGTGACACTAGTTCCTGGCACACGCGTAGTGTATATTTTTTGGGTTTTGGGTTGTATAGGCATTCATATGCCTTATATTGGCCATGTAGTGTTATGCTTTTATTGTCATGTCAAGCTATCATCATGTTTAATTGTTTAAAATTGGTAAATATTTACTTGTTTAATCAAATGGGAAGGGTAACACTTAGTCTAAGTCATATTGGCTTGCCTAACCCCGTCGTTGGGCGCCATCACGACCTGGATTAGGATTCTGGGTCGTGACAATATAACCAATGCCAGGCCTTTGCGAAAACCCTTGTGCAACAAGTCGTGCTTTATATCTTACAACTTCACCTTTCTCATTTCGTTTTCGCACAAAAACTCATTTGTACCCCACTGGCTTGACAGCTTCAGGCGTTCGGACTATTGGTCCGAAAACTTCACGTTTTTCGAGTGAGGCAAATTCCACTTGAATTGCTTTTTCCATTTTGGCCAATCATTTCTTTGTCTACATTCATCGACAGGTTTTGTCTCATGATCCTCATCTTGTTGCATTATGTCAACTGCAACATCATATGCAAAATTGTTGTTAACAACAACGTTATTTCGGTTCCACCTTTTTCCCGTAGAGACATAACTTATTGAGATCTCTTCATTTTCATCATTTCCAGGTACTAGAACCTCCTGTGAGGTCCTATCAATAACTATGTCTTTATGCTCCTCTTGAGAAATTACCTCCACGTTATGATCAACTTGATCATTTGCTCCTTTCTTTTTTCGGGGATTTTTATCATTGAAACATATTTGTCTACCATGTTTAAGGCGTGGCCTAGACTCATTTGCATTATCATACTGTCCAGCTGGGACATCAACTCGAAATGGAGCATTTACAACTAGAATATGCGATTTAGTAACCCGTGGAAGGTTAGTAAATGCATCTGGCAATTGATTTGCAACATTTTGCATATAAATGATCTTTTGAATTTCTTGTTCACTTTGATTTGTACGAGGATCCAAATGAGAAAGAGATAATACGTTCCAATCTATCTTTTTTTCCAGCTGTTTATTTTCTCCCCTAATGTTGGAAAAATTGATTCATCAAAATGACAATCAGCAAATCTGGCTGTAAACAAATCTCCTGTCATAGGCTCCAGATACTTAATTATAGAAGGAGATTCATAACCAACATATACTCCCAACCTTCTTTGGGGATCCATTTTTGTGTGTTGTGGTGGAGCAATTGGAACATATACTGCACATCCAAAAATTCTTAGATGGAAAATATTTGGCTCCTGACCAAAAGCCAAATGTAATAGGGAGACTTCATGATAACTAGTTGGCCTTATGCGTACAGGTGTTGCTGCATGCAAAATAGCATGTCCCCAAACTGAAAGGGGAAGTTTTGTCCTCGTTAGCAATGGTCTAGCTCTTAATTGGAGGCATTTAATCAATGATTATGCTAGTCCATTTTGAGTATGAACATGAGCAACTGGATGCTCAACTTTTATTCCAGTAGCCATACAATAATCAGTAAAGGCATGAGATATAAATTCACCAGCATAATCAAGACGAATTGTCTTAATTGCATAATCTGGAAATTGTGCTCTTAACCATATTATTTGTGCCAATAATCTCGAAAATGCCATATTATGAGTTGACAATAAGCACACATGTGACCATCTTGTAGATGCGTCTATCAAGACCATAAAATACTTGAATGGTCCACAGGGAGGGTGTATAGGCCTAGATATATCAATCCTGTATACGTTCTAGAAATGCAGGGGATTCAATACCAACTTTAGCTGCTGATGGTTTAATAACCAATTTTCCTTGAGAACAAACAGCACAAGAGAATTTCATAAATTGAAGAATCTTCTTGTTCTTCAATGTGTGTCCATTTGAATTCTCTATTATTATGCGCATCATGTTAGAACCAGGATGGCTTAAACGGTCATGCCAAATGATAAAATCGTTAGAAGTAGTCAACCTTTTGTTTACTATAGCATATGATTCAACCACACCAATGTTTGTGTGGTACAATCCAGATAAAATGCGGGTAATTATTAATGCACACATTTTTTCCCCGCTTTCATTGTAGTAATATAAAGGTATTCAACCTTTCCTTCGTTATAGGTCTCAACATGATAGCCATTTTGGCGAATAGCTTTGAAATTAAACAAGTTTCTTTGAGACTTACTACAATACAATGCATTATTAATAGTTAATATCGTTCCTCTAGGTAGTAATAAGGCTTCTCTTCCAGAGCCGTCAAATAACTTTGTACTACCAGATATTGTATTAACATATGCCTTTTTCATAACCAAATAAGAGAAAAATTTCTTTTCTCTTAATATTGTGTGAGTTGTAGCACTATCCAAAAGGAATAAATCTTCATTACTCATCTGGGATCCAATTGAAGACTGAAAATTTTATTTTCTTCATAAAAAATAAAAATAAAAGTACACCATGAGAAATACGGAAAAAAACTAACAATAACATACGACAACTTAAGTACTACTTGAACATAAAAACAACTTTGAAACTAGAGGAAAAAAATACTGAAAATAAAAATAACAACATAAGTGCATTCCCCAGTAAAAATGATCAAACTTTAGTTTTGATCTCCAAAGAAGTCTTCAACTTCCAAATGAGTAAGATCACCGAGGCCTTCAAAACCATCATCATTCAAAGAAATATTTGTCTCGGCATTGTCATCATTTTTGTTTGAAGGCCCTGCCTCAAAAAAATTTATAAGTCAAGTGAGACTCCACTGGGGCATTAGCAGAAGATGCTCTAACATTATTTGCCATTCTTTTGATGGAGTTTTGATAAAGCCTGTGATGACCCAAAAGGGTCATCTTATGTAAATTTAATTATGACTGTGTTCTGAGGCCCCGAAAGCCTCCGTCAATCTCACCTCGATGTCCGTGCGCCTCCCAGGCGCGTAGCCGGGAATCCTTTATGTGGAAACTTGATAAAGAGTTGAATTTATGATAATTTATTTGAATAAAGTTGACTTTGGTCAACATGTTTGGTAAACGGACCCGGGCTCGTGATCTGACGGTTTCGGAAGGACCGTAGGCAAATATGTGACTTGGGCGTATGCCCGGAATCAAATTCCAAGGACCCAAGTCTGAGAAATGAATTTTTAAAGAAAATTATTTTCTGAAAATAATAAAGGCTTATGAAAATGAACCTCGATGTGAAACCTGTGTTGTCGGGCCCATAATATGGTTCCGGAGCCCGGGATAGGTTAGTTATTTGTAAAATTTGGTAAGAAATGGACATGATTTGACGGGTTTCGGATCAAAATGGGAAATTTAGAGTTAATGAAGTTTTAAGAGATCTCATAGAATCTGAAATTTGGTTTGGAATGTGATCTTATGTTCCCGAGGTCCGAATGAAATTCCGAGACCGGGGATAGTTCCATTATGTCATTCATGACTTGTCTGCAAAATTTGGGGTCGTTCCGGGTAGTACAGGTCGGTCCTGCGCGTTGTTATAGAAATCAAGAACTTAGGAATCCTTAAGTTTGATCCTAGGGGTTTTGAGGGGTGATTATTAGATTTAGCGCTATTCTAGGTGTTCCGAAGGCTCAAGCGAGTCCATATTATTAGTTAGGACTTGTTGGTATATTCGGACGGGGGCTCGGGTGGGCCCAAGTGCCTCCCGGAAACAACACGAGGCCAAACACCAGCTGAAGATGCAGTTGGTGCACCTGATCTGGTGTGACCGCAGGTGCGGTTGCCAAGCCGCAGGTGCGGCACCGCCCACGATGTCCCAGCCTCGCAGGTGCGAAGGTTCCGCAGGTGCGGTTCCTTTTCCGCAGGAGCGGAACCGTAGGTGCGGTCTCCAGCTCCGCAGGTGCAACCCCAGCCCCTCTTGCCCAATTCCGCAGGTGCGGTCCTCGAGCCGCAGGTGCGGAAACCCTGTAGGCCAGGCAGTGATATTTCATTTAAACACGGGATTGAGTCATTTCTTCCACTTTCCATCTTCTTCCTTGTGTTATTTGGGAGCTTCCAAGAGGGCCTTCAACCTAGTACTTGAGGTAAGTAAATTCCCTATCTAACACTAGTTTCAAACATTAATTCCTAGTTAAATTCCCTACTAAATTATCTAAAATCATAGAATTAGGTAGTAATTTTAGGGTTCTTGAGGATTTAGTAAATTTTCCATTTTAGGCCATGAATTCAAGTAGAAATCACACCTTAATGATCCTTAGGCTATGGGTGAGTGATCCCTTCGAGAATTTTGGAATTTGAACATGCGGGACCGGGGTTGGAATTTGGGAATTCTTCAAGAATAGAGATTTTATTGAATAGCTAAGATAATTTCCCTCATTGTGCATGCATTGATTTAATTATACCCCTTTTGGCTAGTTGCGAGTCCTCAGGTGTAGAGTTCAGAGTTTCGGGCGCAATTGTGGTCCGAGGGGTAGATTCGATACGAGGTGAGTCTCCTTTCTAACCTTGTAAGAGGGAATTGTCCCCATAGGTGATGTATATGCTATGTGTAAATTGTTTGGGGGCTACGTACGCACCGAGTGACAAGAGTCCGTACGTAGCGGCTATCATTGCTATGTCCGGGTAGTTAGGCCCACATCATGCCTTATATGCTTCCTCATAATGCCTTATATGCTTCCTTGCAATGCTTTATATGATTCATTGTGATGCCATATGTACTATGAGATTATGTTTTGTATAGTATTGTTCCTCTAAGGCTTTATGGATAGTTCTTGAAAGGAAAGGAATTTGTTATGGAAGTAAGTGTTTGTGATATATATATATATATATGGGATCGGGTCGTACGCCACGGCACGTTTGAGAGTGATTATGTCTATAAGGGATCGGGACGTACGCCACGGCAGAGTTGAAAGGTGTTTGAAATATATATCTGGGATCGGGTCGTACGCCACGGCAGTGTTGAGGAATATTTGTGATATATATGGGATCGGTTCGTACACCACGGCAGTGTTGAAAAATACTTGAAATGCATTTGGGATCGGGCCGTACGCCACGACGAGTTTAGAAGGTACCTTATAGGAGCGGGTCGTACGCCACGGCGGATCTAAGACTTGGTGATTATGGTTTCATTTCGATGGTCTTACCCTTGAAAGTGCATTATTGTTTAATTCAGTAGTTGTTTGGATTTCTGCTCTTGATATGTACCTGTTGCTTATTTCCTGACATGCCTACTGTATTTCATTATATTCTATCAAATGTTATAACTGTTGGACCTTAGTGAGTATCGAGTCGACCTCTCGTCACTACTTCTTCAAGATTAAGCGGGATACTCACTGGGTACATATTTATTTAATATGTACTCATGCTGCAATTCTGTACTTAACTGTACAGGTTCTGAGGCCGGTGCTTCTGGTTATTGTACCGGAGATATACCCTGAGCTTGTGGACTTGACTTCACGGTGAGCTGCTTCCCCTGGCGGTTCCCAGCAGCACCATGGAGTTTTCAATTACTTTTGTTGTTTTCCCCGTCTATTTCATTCAGACTGTGGATTTGTATATATATATTACTATCCTTTGTATATTCAGTTAGTTTTCCCATGACACTCGTGACACTAGTTCCTGGCACACGCGTAGTGTATATATATTTTGGGTTCTGGGTTGTACAGGCATGCATATGCTTTATTTTGGCCACTTAGTGTTATGCTTTTATTTTCGCATCCAGCTATCATCATGTTTAACTGTTAAAATAATATTGGTAATTATTGACTTGTTTGATCAAATGGGAAGGGTAACACTTAGTGTAATTCATATTGGCTTGCCTAACCCCGTCGTTGGGCGCCATCACGACCTGGACTAGGATTCTGGGTCGTGACAACGTGGTATCAAAGCCCTAGGTTCACATAAGTCTTACGAGTCATGGGCAAGCCTAGAAGAGTCTTGCGGATCGGTACAGAGACGTCTGTACTTATCTTCAGAAGGCTATGGGGCGTTAGGAAACTTCCCTTTATTCATATCTTGTCATGAAATCTATGATGTACTCAAACTTATTCTTTTATTCTCTCACAGATGGTGAATACGCGTGCATCCGATGTTCCTGGTCCGGGAGAGGCCGCTGCCCCAGCCGCTCGAGGTCGGGGTAGAGGCAGGGGTAGAGCACCTGCTCGAGGTCGGGGACGAGGGCGTCCCAGGGCTATACTAGTGGCACCACCAGAGGACCCTATTATGGAGGAGCAAGATGAGGTGCCTCCAGTAGCACCTACTCCCGTGGATTTCATGACGGGGCCAGGGTTTCGGGAGGTCATGGGCCGTATGCTGAGATTCATGGACACTATGTCTCAGGCTGGTTTATTTCTAGATGACCCTGCAACTTCTCAGGCGGGAGGGGGAGTCTATACCCCTACCGCTCAGGCCACAGGTCAAGCAGCAGCAGCACATCATACCCTGGGCACACCGCCTGTGGGAGGAGTTCAGTCCGTAGTAGCAGCCTAGAGCCCAGGCCAGTTGCAAAGGGTGACCAGCAGAAGATGTTGGATAGATGGACCCGACATCGCCCTCCAGTCTTCGGGGGTGAGCGGGGTGAGGATGCCCAGGATTTCATCGATAGGTGCAGGGACAGACTGAACAACATGAGGATTTTGGAGTCCCATGGAGTGGATTTCACCACATTTCAGTTAGAGGGCAGAGCTCGCAGGTGGTGGCAGTCATATATTCTCAGCAGACCAGCAGATTCTCCTCCTGTCACTTGGGATCAGTTGGCTCAGCTATTTATAGACATATACATTCCGCCTTCTGAGAGAGAGGAGCTACGGGGTCAGTTTGAGTGACTAGAGCAGGGGCAGATGTCAGTGACTGATTATGAGGCTAGATTTTCCGAGTTATATCGCCATGCCCTTATGATATTGCCACTGATGCCGAGAGGGTGCGACGGTTTGTGGCAGGCTTGCATCCAGGTATTAGGGCCTCTATGGCCCGAGAGGTGGAGACGGGTACCCCCTACCAGCTTGTAGTCGAGATAGCTCGACGAATTGAGGGGTATCGGTTGAGGAGAAGAGAACAGGGTCAGCAGGGTCCGCGGGACAAGAGGGCTAGGTTCTCAGGAGAGTTCAGGGATGTTTTCTCTAGCAGGGGGCAGCTCGGGGGTGGTCACCCCAGCAGACCTTCATATTCAGCATCCCCACTACCCCCTCGAGGTGGTTTAGTGAGGCCTCAGTCTGGCGCTATGCCAGAGCGTTCCTATTGTCCTCCAGCCATCCAGGGTGCACCCAACGGTTATTCTTGTCATCAGAGATCCTCTAGTTCTTATTTCAGTGCCTTACCAGAGGGTTCACATCGCCCACTGGCTATTCAGGGTTCTTCCTCTTTAGGGCAGCGGGCTGTAGTGCCAGGAGGTTGTTTCGAGTGTGGGGAGTCGGGTCATACGTAGAGGTATTGTCCCAGGTACCGGTGCAAGGCAGTGAAGCAGATTCATCATCCTAGGAGTTCAACACCAGTAGTTCGGCCACCTCGAGGTGGAGGACAGGTTGGCAGGGGTCGTCCTAGAGGGGGAGGCCAGTCAGGAGGAGGTCAGTTAGTTCCTGTTCACTCTGGGCAATCTTCAAGAACCTCAGCCATATTTTATGCCATTCTGACTAGATCATATGCAATGGCCTCAGACACCGTAATCACAAGTATTATCTCAGTATGTGGTAGGGAGGCTTCGGTACTATTTGACCCAGGATCCACATATTCATATGTTTCAGCACTATTTGCTCATTTTCTGGATGTCCCTCGTTAGTCCTTGGGTTCTCCTATATATGTGTCCACTCATGTGGGCGATCATGTGGTGGTAGATTGAGTATGCCGGTCTTGTGTGATCACTTTCTGCGGTTTCGATACCAGAGCAGATCTTTTATTGCTCGATATGATATATTTTGAGGTTATCCTAGGCATGGATTGGCTGTCTCCTTATCATGTTGTGTTAGATTTCCATGCCAAGACAGTCAATTTAGCCATGCCTGAGTCTCCTAGGCTAGAGTGGAAAGGTTCTTCAGTTAGTGCCTCCAACCGGGTCATTTCCTTCATAAAGGCTCGGCATATGGTCGAGAAGGGATGTTTAGCTTACCTTGCTTATGTGCGGGACACCACCGCTGAGTCTTCGACCATTGATTCAGTGCCGGTGGTGCGAGAGTTTTCATACGTATTTCCTTCAGATCTTCCAGGCATGCCTCCAGATCGAGATATTGATTTCTGTATTGATTTAGCTGTAGATACTCAGCCTATTTCCATTCCCCCGTATCGTATGGCTCCTAAGGAGTTGAAAGAGTTAAAGGAGCAACTTGAGGAGTTGTTGGCTAAGGGGTTCATCAGGCCGAGTGTGTCGTCGTGTGGTGCTCCAGTCCTAATTATGAAGAAGAAGGATGGGTCTATGCAGATGTGTATTGATTACCGCCAGCTGAATAAGGTTACTATTAAGAATAAGTATCCTCTGCGTGCATCGATGATTTATTTGACTAGTTTGCAGGGTGCTCGTGTGTTTTCCAAGGTTGATTTGAGATTGCGTTATCATCAGCTAAAGATTCGGGCTTCAGATGTTCCGAAGACTGCATTTTGTACCAGATATGGCCATTATGAGTTCCTAATGATGTCCTTTGGTTTAACTAATGCCCCAGCAGCATTCATGGACTTGATGAATAGGGTATTCATGCCGTATATTGCTTCCTTCGTCATCGTCTTCATTGATGACATCTTGATTTATTCGCGGAGCCTGGGTGAGCATGAGAAGCATTTGAGAGTTGTGCTCCAGACCTTGCGGGAACAGAAGTTGTATGTTAAGTTCTCCAAGTGCGAGTTCTGGTTAGATTCCATGGCATTTTAGGGGCATGTGGTATCCGGAGAAGGTATCAAGGTTGATCCTCAAAAGATTGAGGCGGTTCAGAGTTGGCCGCGTCCCACTTCAGCTTCAGAGATCAAGAGTTTCTTGGGCCTAGCAGACTATTATCGCCGATTCGTGGAAGGGTTCTCTTCTATTGCAGCTCCATTGACCAGATTGACTCAGAAGAATGCCCCATTTCGGTGGTCCGATGAGTGTGAGGCGAGCTTTCAGAAGCTCAAGTCAGCTTTGACCTCAGCACTAGTTCTGTCATTGCCTTCTGGTTCAAGGATGTATACTGTGTATTGCGACGCTTCACACGACGGGTTGGGTTGTGTGTTGATGCAGGATGGCAGGGTTATTGCTTATTCTTCGCGCCAGCTGAAGGTTCATGAAAAGAATTATCATGTGCATGACTTAGAATTGGCGGCGATTGTTCATGCTTTGAAGATTTGGCGACACTATTTGTATGGTGTGTCATGTGAAGTCTACACTGACCACCACAGTTTGCATCACTTATTCAAGCAGAGGGACCTTAATTTGAGGCAGCGGAGATGGATTGAGTTGTTAAAAGATTATGATCTCACTATTATGTACCACCTAGGCAAGGCGAATGTAGTAGCAGATGTGTTGAGCAGGAGGGCAGCGAGTATGGGAAGCTTGGCCTACATTGCAGCTGAGGAGAGACCTTTAGCCTTGGACGTTCAGTCCCTTGCCAATCGCCTCGTGAGATTGGACCTTTCGGAGCCTCGTCAAGTTTTGGCTCATGTAGTTGCTCAGTCTTCATTGTTGGGGGAGATTAAGGCTCGACAGTTTGATGATCCATGCCTTGCAGAGGTTCGGGATACGGTGGTCCAGGGCAGGACCAAGGAGGTTACCTTGGGCGTGGATGGTGTTTTGAGGCTCCAGGTCCGTTTATGTGTTCCTAATATTGATGGCCTTGGGAAGAGAATTCTATAAGAGGCCCACAGTTCTCGGTATTCTGTTCATCCGAGTGCGGCGAAGATGTACCGTGATTTGAAGCAACACTATTGGTGGAGGCGGATGAAGAAGGATATAGTGCAGTTTATGGCTAGGTGTCTCAATTGTCAGCAGGTCAAGTACGAGCACCAGAGGCCAAGAGGCTTATTTCAGCAGATGCCCATTCCTGAGTGGAAATGGGAGCGCATCACCATGGACTTCGTGGTTGGGTTGCCTCGTACTTTGCGGAAGGTTGACGCGGTTTGGGTCATTATGGATAGATTGACCAAATCGACGCATTTTATTCCTTTGGCTACTACTTATACTACTGAGAGGCTAGCCCAGATTTATATTCGGGAGATAGTCCGGTTGCACAGTGTGTCGGTGTCCATTATATCAGATCGAGGTCCTAATCTCATCTCGCACTTCTGGAGAGTATTGCACAGTGAGATGGGCACTCAGATAGATCTCAGCTCAGCATTCCACCCTCAGATTGATGGTCAGTCTGAGCGTACGATTAAGATTTTGGAGGATATGCTCAGGGAATTTGTGATTGATTTTGGCGGTCAGTGGGACCAGTTCTTTCCTTTGACGGAGTTTGCATACAATAAGAGTTATCAGTCCAGCATCGAGATGGCTCCATTCGAGGCTTTATATGGTCGGCGATGTCGTTCTACTATCGGGTGGTTTGAGCCTGGCGAGGCCAAGTTATATGGCACAGATCTGGTGGGAGATGCTTTGGATAGGGTGAAAATTATTCAAAAGAGATTTCGCACAGCTCAGTCCAGACAGAAAAGTTACGCATATCAGCGGGCGCGTGATGTAGCATTTATGGAGGGAGATAAGGTTATGTTGAAGGTTTCGCTGATGAAGGGCGTTATGAGATTCGGGAAGAAGGGCAAGCTGAGCCCCAGGTTTATTGGCCCTTTTGAGGTGTTTAGGCGAGTCGGGGAGGTTACTTATGAGCTCGCTTTACCTCCCTCCTTATCAGGAGTTCATCCGGTTTTTCATGTATCCATGCTCCGGAGATATCATGCCGATTTCTCTCACGTGATTGATTTCAGCACTATTCAGTTAGATGAGAAGTTGGGCTTTGAGGAGGAGCCAGCTGCTATTATTGATAGGCAGGACCGCCAGTTGAGGTCTAAGAGAGTTTCTATCGTAAAGGTCCAGTGGAGGGGCCATCCAGTCGATGAGGAGACTTGGGATTCCGAGGAGGACATGCGGAGCAGGTATCCTCAGCTATTCAGCACTTCAGGTAAGATTATACGTCCGTTCGAGGACGAACGTTTGTTTAGAGGGGGAGATTGTGATGACCCAAAAGAGTCATCTTATGTAAATTTAATTATGACTATATTCCGAGGCCTTGAAAGCCTCCGTCAATCTCACCTCGATGTGCGTGCGCAGCCCGGGTGCGTAACCGGGAAGCCTTTATGTGGAAACTTGATAAAGAGTTGAATTTATGATAATTTATCTGAATAAAGTTGACTTTGGTCAACATTTTTGGTAAACGGACCCGGGTCCGTGATCTTACGGTCTCGGAAGGTCCGTAGGAAAATATGGGACTTGGGCATATGCCCGAAATCGAATTCCGAGGACCCATGTCCGAGAAATGAATTTTTAAAGAAAATTATTTTCTAAAAATAATAAAGGCTTATGAAAATGAACCTCGATGTGAAACATGTGCTGTCGGGCCCGTATTATGGTTCTGGATCCCGGGACAGGTTCAATATGCGTTATTTAAGTTATTTGTGAAATTTTGTAAGAAATGGACTTGATTTGACGGGTTTCGGATCAAAATGGGAAATTTAGAGTTAATGAAGTTTTGAGAGATCTCATAGAATATGAAATTTGGTTTGGAATGTGATCTTATGTTCCCGAGGTCCGAATGAAATTTTGAGACCGGGGATAGTTCCGTTATGTCATTCATGACTTGTCTGCAAAATTTGGGGTCGTTCGGGGTAGTATAGGTCGGTCCGGCGCGTTGTTATAGAAATCAAGAACTTAGGAATCCTTATGTTTGATCCTAGGGGTTTTGAGGGGTGATTATTAGATTTAGCGTTGTTCTGGGTGTTCCAAAGGCTTGAGCGATTTCGTATTATTAGTTAGGACTTGTTGGTATATTTGCACTGGGGCTCGGGTGGGCACAGGTGCCTCTCGGACACCACACGAGGCCAAAAACCAGCTGAAGATGCAGTTGGTGCACCTAACCTGGTGTGACCGCAGGTGCGATTGCCAAGCCGCAGGTGCGATGCCCAGCCGCAGGTGCGGGACCGCCCCTGCGCTCCCAGCCTTGCAGGTGCGGTTCATTTTCTGAAGGTGCGATCTCCAGCTCCGCAGGTGCGACCCCAGCCTCTCTTGCCCAATTCCGCAGGTGCGAGACCGCAGGTGCGAGTCCGCAGGTGCGGTCCTCGAGCCGCATGTGCGGAACCCCTGTAGGCCAGGCAGTGATATTTCATTTAAACACGGGATTGAGTCATTTCTTCCATTTTCCATCTTCTTCCTTGTGTTATTTGGGAGCTTCCAAGAGGGCCTTCAACCTAGAACTTGAGGTAAGTAAATTCCCTATCTAACACTAGTTTCAAACATTAATTCCTAGTTAAATTCCCTACTAAATTATCTAAAATCATAGAATTAGGTAGTAATTTTAGGGTTCTTGAGGATTTTGTGATTTTCCATTTTAGGCCATGAATTCAAGTAGAAATCACACCTTAATGATCCTTAGGCTATGGGTGAGTGATCCTTTCGAGAATTTTGGAATTTGAACATGCGGGACCGGGGTTGGAATTTGGGAATTCTTCAAGAATAGCGATTTTATTGAATAGCTAAGATAATTTCCCTCATTGTGCATGCATTGATTTAATTATACCCCTTTTGGCTAGTTGCGAGTCCTCAGGTGTAGAGTTCAGAGTTTCGGGCGCAATTGTGGTCCGAGGGGTAGATTCGATACGAGGTGAGTCTCCTTTATAACCTTGTAAGAGGGAATTGTCCCCATAGGTGATGTATATGCTATGTGTAAATTGTTTGGGGGCTACGTACGCACCGAGTGACAAGAGTCCGTACGTAGCGGCTATCATTGCTATGTCCGGATAGTTAGGCCCACATCATGCCTTATATGCTTCCTCATAATGCCTTATATGCTTCCTCGTAATGCCTTATATGCTTCCTTGCAATGCTTTATATGATTCATTGTGATGCCATATGTACTATGAGATTATGTTTTGTATAGTATTGTTCCTCTAAGGCTTTATGGATAGTTCTTGAAAGGAAAGGAATTTGTTATGGAAGTAAGTGTTTGTGATATATATATATATGGGATCGGGCCGTACGCCACGGCACGTTTGAGAGTGATTATGTCTATAAGGGATCGGGACGTACGCCACGGCAGAGTTGAAAGGTGTTTGAAATATATATCTGGGATCAGGTCGTACGCCACGGCAGAGTTGAAAAGAAATAGAAATATATATGGGATCGGGTCGTACGCCACTGCAGTGTTGAGGAATATTTGTGATATATATGGTATCGGGTCGTACGCCACGGCAGTGTTGAGAAATACTTGAAATACATTTGGGATCGGGTTGTACGCCACGGCGAGTTTAGAAGGTACCTTCTGGGAGCGGGCCGTACGCCACCGCGGACCTAAGACTTGGTGATTATTGTTTCGTTTCGGTGGTCTTACCCTTGAAAGTGCATTATTGTTTAATTCAGTAGTTGTTTGGATTTCTGCTCTTGATATGTACTTGTTGCTTATTTCCTGACATGCCTACTGTATTTCATTATATTCTATCAAATGTTATTACTGTTGGACCTTAGTGAGTATCGAGTCGACCTCTCGTCACTACTTCTTCGAGATTAGGCGGGATACTCACTGGGTACATATTTAATTAATATGTACTCATGCTGAACTTTTGTACTTACCTGTAGAGGTTCTGAGGCTGGTGCTTCTGGTTATTGTACCGGAGATAGACCCTGAGCTTGTGGACTTGACTTCACGGTGAGCTGCTTCCTCTGGCAGTTCCAAGCAGCACCATGGAGTTTTCATTTACTTTTGTTGTTTTAGCATCTATTTCATTCAGACTGTGGATTTGTATATATATTACTATCCTTTGTATATTTCGTTAATTTGCCCATGAACTCGTGACACTAGTTCCTGGCACACGCATAGTGTATATATATTTTGGGTTTTGGGTTGTATAGGCATGCATATGCTTTATTTTGGCCACTTAGTGTTATGCTTTTATTTTTGCATCCAGCTATCATCATGTTTAAAAACAAAATTGGTAATTATTGACTTGTTTGATCAAATGGGAAGGGTAACACTTAGTGTAATTCATATTGGCTTGCCTAACCCCGTCGTTGGGCGCCATCACGACCTGGACTAGGATTATGGGTCGTGACAAAGCCTGGCAAAATTCTTAGGTGCATGGCATTCAAATTTCCAATGACCTTTCATGCCACAACGGTGGCAGTTTCCGCTTTTACCTCTTGAAGGATTGTTTATAGAACCCATATTGTTCTCTCGTTTTCCATGACCACCACGATGACGACTATTATATAGTCCTGAAGTACCGGGGTGGCAATGAACCCCTCTAGGACTAGAGCTTGTCCAACTGGAACTGTCTGAGCAGGAACCTCACCGGCAAAATCTACATGTGGGTCCTCTACTGGGGTTGCTGCTCTGGGCTGAGCCCTGCCCCTAACTCGACCTCTAGCACGGCCTCGTCCTCGTCCTCTCGTAGGAGCTGCAATTGGAGGATCGGGCTGCTGATCGTTAGATGAGGAAGCATGCGTTCTCGCCATCAGCGACATAATAGAATAGAAACTCAATTAGCATTTAGAAGTTAAATCGCACGACAGAGAGGAATAGATGTGAAGTTATTCCTAACTTTGCAGTCTCTGGGGGATAAGTACAGACGTCTCCGTACCGATACCTCATACTCTACCAAGTTTGTCCGTGAATTGCGAGACCTAAGCAACCTAGTGCTCTGATACCAACTTGTCACGACCCGAAATCCCACTGCCGGGACCGTGATGGCGTCTAACGTTGAACTCGCTAGACAAGCCAATGTTCCAGTTAATATACTTATTTCCTTATTATTATTAGGCATTTAAAAGAAAAGCGATATCGAGAACAAATATGAATAAGAGTACGGAAGCCATGAAATACAACAACTTAAGTATTTAATATTACAAAAATCCTTAATAACACCCCCAGAACTGGTATCACAAATTCACGGATTGTCTAAGAATACTAAAAATAACGGTCTGAATGAACAAATACAATTGTCTCAGAAATACAAAGAAAAGACAGAAAAGGGAATAAGATAGGAGGAGACGCCAAGGCATGCGGATGCCTGCAGGACTACCTCAGTGTCGCCTGTGGACTGAAGGATACTCCCTCGATCAGTGTCCACTGGGTCTGGTACCATAATTTGCACAACATAAAGAAGTGCAGGTGTAGCATCAGTACAACCAACCCCATGTACTGAGTAAGTGCCAAGCCTAACCTTGGCGAAGAAGTGACGAGGCTAGGACACGACGAATAATAAACACATGTACAAATTAATAATATATAATAGAAATAACGACTGGAAATAAGCAATTAAGTACAAAAACGGGGGAGAACATGCTGGAGAAAAATGGTAGCAACTACTGAAATGACGGAACAAGACAACAATTGAAATAATTAAGTAACAGCAAGAATTAACAACTCTGAACAAATAAGTAAACAGAAACGGCACGGCATGTCCCCTCGTGCTATCGTATCACAAAACACAGCACGGAATGTCCCCTCGTGCATAAATAAACAACATCACGGCACGGAATATCCCCTCGTGCATAAATAGTCAACAACACGGCACAGAATGTCCCCTCGTGCATAAATAATCAACAACACGGCACGAAATGTCCCCTCGTGCATAAATAATCAACAACACGACACGGAATGTCCCCTCGTGCATTGATAACATAAACATGGCACGAAATGTCCCATCGTGCATGAACAACATAAATACAACAATTATCAGGAAAATCAACAATAATAGACCTTAAATGCACAGAAATAATCAACAAGAATAATACCGTCCCGACAAGGGACACTGCTATAACCAATCCTACACAGGTGTATAAATCAACAAAATGTTCCTCAACCGATAACCTACTCAACAGTACTCATAACTAAGAATTTCCATCAAGTGAATAACTAACAAATGCATACCAAACCCGTAAACACAGTAAAATCCAATAAATATCATAAAATTGCAAATGTCCGACTCGCGGTCATGTTTGATACAAACGTATAGGTACTCGTCACCTCACCTATACGCTGAACATGGAATAAACTGTCACGACCCGAAATCCCACCTTTCAGGTCGTGACTGCGTCTAACGTTTTGAACCCGCTAGAAAAGCCAACGTACACAACACCTTGACATTTTTAAAACAACTTGACAGTAATAAAGCAATTACCTTTCAAACCCTTACCGAAATAACCAGAACCACTTCAATAGTTTCACAGCATAAATGTAGTAATACTCCGAAAAGCACATAATGAAATAATAAAGATAACAACATCGCAAAAATCCCAAACCCGGGGTGTCACAACCTCATGGACTGTCTATAAGAATACTAAATACAAGTCTGAAAGGAAATACAATATTGTCTTTAGAACGGAAGGAGACATAAGACAATAGGATACTAATAGCAGGAGAGACTCCAGGGCCCATGAACTCCAGTGCTATACCTTGAAGCTCGATGTGGACTAAAGCTGACTCCCTCAGAGAGGTCCACGGGGTCCGAAAGCGGGATCTGCACAACACAGAGTGCAGTGTAGTATCAGTACAATCGAATATGTACTGAGTAAGTGCCGAGCCTAACCTCGGCCGAAGTAGTGACAAGGCTAGACTTAGCAAATAACGTTCATCTGTCCTATTCTACAACACAAAATACAGATAACAAATCAAGGAAGAATAACAGTCATATACGGGGAAAGGGAGCAAATAAAGGGAAAAACAATAAGATATAGCAGTTAATTAACACTAAGTAAGAAAAGAAACAATTCACCGAAAACTGATAAGGTATGAATGACATGTCTGAATGATAAAAAGGGCGCGGCATCACCCTTCGTGCTTTTACTCTCTTCCTCACATTATAATAAATAAATAATGAATGATATGAATGAATGGCACGGCATCACCCTTCGTGCTTTTACTCTCTTCCTCACATTGCAATAAATAAATAATGAGTGATATGAATGAATGGCACGGCATCACCCTTCGTACTTTTACTCTCTTCCTCACATTATAATAAATAAATAATGAGTGATATGAATGAATGGCACGGCATCATCCTTTATGCTTTACTCTCTTCCTCACATTGCAATAAATAAATAATGAATGATATGAATGAATGGTACGGCATCACCCTTCGTGCTTTACTCTCTTCCTCACCCAAGTAATATCAACAATAAATAACAACTTGGCAAGGAAATCAAATACCGAACTTTCAATTCATAACCACCCGATGTGGGGAATGACAACTAAAATCAACACATTTGCCCGACAAGGGTCTCAGCTACAACCAATTCCTTACGAGTACATAACTTAAAGATTTGGGTCCTCCACTAGGACATCACAACACAATTCTCAATCACGTAGGTCCCCACGGTTAAACACTTTTCCAAATGAACTACTTCATATAATAATAATCATTGAGGTAATAACAAATAATTAAGCAAAACGGACTCACGGGCATACTTGACACACAATGCATAGGCACTCGTCTCCTCACCTATGCATTAGACATGATAAAACACATAGCACATAGGGCACAATACTTATTGCCTCACCAAAGTTAGGAAAGACACTCTCGGTCAAAAAATACAATTCAAGCCTCTAATACCGCCTTCCCTCTCGAATCCGACTCTGAAACGATAATATCTAATC